>ML796023.1:167537-194935 GCA_009831015.1 Picea engelmannii | reverse complement strand
ATTATACTAACCCTAAATTTAACCTATAATTAACATAAAACTAATATTAATAATATTAAACCACTAATTTAACAAAAATAGTATTAATTAACCCCTAAATTTAAAACCACTTAATTCATTAATTGACTAAATCACTTTTAAATACTTTTTTGAAAAATCCCCTCAAACCTAGGGTTTCACTTAGTCGAACACTAATATAACAATAATAACATTAATGCCACCTCATTAAATCAACCCTAAATTTAACCTATAATTAACATAAAACTAATATTAATAATAATAACACCTTATCCATTAATTAACTATACCACGATTAAATACCTATTTTGATATTTAAAACCACCTAATTCATTAATTGACTAAATCACTTTTAAATACTTTTTTGAAAATTCTCCTCAAACCTAGGGTAACAATAATAATACTAGTGCCACCTCATTAAATCAACCCTAAATTTAACCTATAATTAACATAAAATTAACATTAATAATAACACAATTTGGTTATCAAATTAAACCACTAATAATATTAATATTATCATCAAATTAACCTTAGATTTAACCTAGAATTTAATATTAACACCGTCGGGTTATCAAATTAAACCACTTAACCCATTAATTAACTAAATCACTATTAAATACTTTTTTGAATACTCTCCTCAAACCTAGGGTTTCACTCAACCGACCTTAGTTTTCCACCCTCCTCATCATTATTTATTAGGGGTTCCTCTCTTATTTTTCCTCAGGCTTTTTTGTCCTAAAGATGGATCCTGTTGTGGATCCGAAACGTCGACAAGCTCTCAAAAAATCAGGCTTCTGGCCTTTAACACCTAGGTTCTCCGGCCTAATCACCAAATAAGCCTCCTAGCTTATTATAACTCGGCTCACCAACCTACGAAACATGTTTACAATACATAATACAACTGGGGCACGTCCTTGGAGTATCACAATCCACAACTTCAACCATGTTATATCATTTTTCTTGAATACATAATACATCATTAGTCATACTCGATTGCCATAACATCATTATTACATGTATATAACAACAGACTATTCTAAGTCCACAAGCATGACATATGCATATCCAAGCATGTACATATACATAAATGCATATCCATATGCACCAAGCATTCACTATCAACATGCCTATTAATGCATATGCATTCTAACTTCATTGTATGCATCATGCACTCTAGTGCATTTCTATTTCAACTTCACTTATTTATTTATGTCGTAGTTGGTTTTTCTTGAATTTATTCAAATCCCTCCTGCCTTGTGTGCTCTCGTTCCACTCATCTGCACTATTGTTCCCTAGTATGAACACTTTCCAGCCAAGTTCCACTTAGCCATTCTACAATCCAACCATTGTGCTCTATTGGCAACAACTTCTCTTAGGTAGGAATATCCCAACTTTACCTTTATGAAACCTTCCAGCACTTTGGAATGAGGTAGCTCACAACATTCCATCACCCTACTACCACAATATCCGCGAATCAACTTAACCATAATCATTCTATATCCTTGCTATTACTTTTAGTTGTCCATTTGATTTGCTTAATTTTCAAAATAGTTCTCGTCACTTCATTTAACAATTCCCTGTGAAGCTATACTTTTTCCACTCAAGACCAAACCACTACCAATGGAATTCTATTTTCCTCTAGTGGCACTCTTCAAAGTGAAAGAGCCTTCATTATTATATCCCCAATTTCTCTAAATTTATACCCTGCTTCCACAGTGAACTCTGATATCAAAAGTGGATTTCTTGCTCTGAATACCTTTTAGACAAAGTAGATAAGTCATAGCTAGAAAATCCTTCCCTAGCACTCTTGTGCTTGACACATAGAGATGACTTATTTATCACATGAGTCATAACATCACCTCCCAATGTCCTTGTTTTCCTTTTTAACTTTCATTGCAACAATCAACACGTCTCTACCATCAAGACTCTAGAGTCTTACCTTGTTTATTTATACCCATTGATGTCACTCTTCAAATGTTGGCTTCATATCCTACATGAGATTCCTTGTCAATTTTCCCATGCAAGTCATTCAGACTCTGTAACAGTTGAAAACTAATTTTTCTTTGTTTTTAAAAAGCCCCGTATCCTCTTTGCATCCCCTATCTTTTAGCTCTACACTTCCCCTAGTAAGCAGATCCCAGTGACCGGAACACCAGATCACCGGTCATCGAGAAATGCTTCCCCCATTCCTCAGTGCTATATGACTCCAATCCAGTCCGGTGAACTTGCTTTTGCCATCGAGCCAACGAGAAATGCTTTCCCCTTTTCAAAACTTCCCGAGGCGAGTAGTCACCGGGAATAATGCTTCCCCTTCTCTCATCATGGAACTCCTAAACAACTCCGGTATGTTCCACCGGGCCACCACTCACCCCACGCAAGTTTCCATCCAACTCCTTGCCAGTAGACTCCGATCCCCGCCATTTAATAATTTTTTTAATGTATCATTATCAAACAATATAATGTACATTTAGAATTAATATTTTAATGTAGTAGTTGATAAAAAAAATATACTTATATAAGTTATGTTATTAAAATCTTAACCAATAAAAAACGTTATTCATGTAAATAATTGTAATTGGAACAATAATACATAATTAAGATTATCAAAAGTTGCATTGAACTTTTCAAAAAAAAATTCTTTTACTTTCCACGTGTTTGCAACGACTTTCATTATGTGTTGTTATTCCAACTATTTCTTCTCCCCACGATGTAGAATGGCTTAAAGAATAGAGGTCAAATAAGATCGAGTTTATGAAAAGCTGGATCGAATATTATAACTATTTATTTTCCATTGAACGACGAAGCTAAAACTAATACAAAACATTTTTCTTCACAAATGATACCAGCATTGAATAACAAAGCTAAAACGAATATAAAGCATTACAGATCAATGATGAATGCTGCATTTTAATGTAAGTATCATTTAGAAAAATATACTCTTATTTTTTAACTGAAAATATAATGAAATTTGATTTTTACTCAAACTCTGGTTATTTTAACATAAATTTCAATAATCTTTTTTATTTTCTTTTAGTAATTAAGAAATGATATAATTATATAGATAATTTTATTTGAAATCTTAATAAATATAAAGATATGAACTTAAATATATATGTAATTTTAATTTAATATAATATGATTATCATAAATGATGTCATCATTTAACAACAAAAATATAACTAATACAAAGCATTGTAGATTAATGATCATTTAATAACAAAGATACAGATATAACTAATACAAAGCATTGTAGATTAATGATGAGTGAAGTATTTGGGAAACTATGCTCTTATGTTTTTTTGGTAAGTGAAGTATAATGAAGGGTAGTTGCAAGTTAATAATGGTGTCTTATGATTTGTTAGTGGCAATGCAAATTTGGAGGGATTATTAGAGGTACAATGAATTTGAAAATGGTGTAAAAGGATGAAATATAGGAAATTGAATTAGCAAAATATAGGTGTTGAGTACCTAAATGATGACATTTCCTTTTAAAAAAATGTAGAATTGTATAGAACGCATTCAAGGCTATTTTTTCAAAATTTATAATGTTAATTTTATATCTTTTTTTAAATTATGAAAGTCATTATAACCTTGAAATTACAAGGCCCTGGTGTATACTACTGCAATGTATAACTTATTTTAGAAATGGTTAAGGCAATAAAAAGTTATAGCATGAATAAAAGATGTGTGTATTTTAAGATTATGATATATTTCAAGACGTCAGTGTAAAATCGATGAGAAAGCGCTCTGCAACTAGGTTTAGGGTTTAAGCCGCACTGTCACAAATTTTGCCCCGCTGGGGCTCATGACTCTGAAGGAGGGAGGGTCGAACGACGCCTCTTATAGCTAGGCCACCGCGAATGGAATCTCGAGAGAAGGATTAAAACGGCCTACTTTTGAGCCCCCTCCAGATCTACGCTCAAAGCTCTTGATGGAAGGGACCTTCAAGGATCGGGAGATGGATATTGATCCAGAGAACGCGACTACACCTGCTACAGCATCAATACCATGGCTGCCAGGCAAATGCATCCCACAAGCGCCACAGACCCCAAAATACATCATCATCTCACCACGCATAGAAGAACAAAAGCAATATATGAGAGACTACGCCCTAGTAGGAAAATTCCTAGGGCTCTGGCCTTCATAACGAGATCTGATCAAATGGATACAACATTGGTGGAAGCCAAAAGGACACTATGAACTGCAACTGGGATCCAAGGGCTTCTTCACAATCATTCTACATAACCTCGAGGACCACAATCACATTTTTGATGGAGGGCCTTACTTCTACAACTCAACCAGACTCTTCTTAAGATTCTAGACCGAGAAGTTTAGCTCTGAAAAGGAAGATTTCGCGCATGCACCAGTATGGATTAGACTATATTCTCTTCCCCAGGAATTCTGTCTAGAAGAGGTCTTGGCCGGTATAGGTAACACCATCAGAATCTATGTTAAGTCTTCATAGGCCACCAAGCAGAGGTGATACACCTCCTATGCGCACATTTTCATATACTTGAACATAGCCAAGCCGCTCCCGGGATCCATAATTCTCGAATACCATGACGAGGACTAGACCTAAACCATCGACTATGAACACATCCCGTTCAGATGCAGGAAATGTCACGAGCACGGACATCTCTTCAGAGAATGCCCCCTCAATGTTTCTCACAAAGAGGGGAACCCAGAGGTCGGAAAAGACAAGGATGGCTTCGCTCAACCAGCAGGAAAAAGAAGACAAGGAGGATGGAAGCAACTAGCCCAAGTAAGTAAAGATTCTTCCACTAGTAATAAATATGCAATACTATAGGATCAACCAGAGAATCCATCAACCTCCATAAACCCCAATGATCTCCACGCAGAAAACACTCCCCAACATATGAGCCCAGGGAGAGAATGACCAATACAGGAGAAGGAACCAAATCAGTCATCTCTAGACCCCGTTGTTAGCCAGCAAGACCATTTGGAGATAGAGGATGGCAACATTGAAATGGAGCTAGAAGAGCAAGAATTAGCTGGGGTGGATCTGGAGCACCTCGAACACGCCTATAGACATCAAAAACTGTACACCATACCTAGGGATCAATTATGAAAGGTGCACAAGGTCTTCCTTAACTCCTCAGCTGGATCAACAGCTCGATCCAGCAAGGGTCTGGGAATACAGGGCAATCAGTCAAAGAGTCAGAGAAAAACTTAGAAAGATGAAAAGAAGAGAGGAAGGAAGTCAACCAACAAGCTCATACAAGAAATAGGTCACTTCATGGTGAACTCCGGTCAAATCCACCTTATCTCAGATAGATTTCCCCCTCTCTCCACCCCCTCGTCCTCATGAAGATTATCTCCTGGAATATAAGAGGCCTCAACGTACGTAGCAAGCAAAAAATTCTACGAGATCTATTCTTTGCAAAAAAACCGGACATAATATTACTTCAGGAAACAAAATGCACAACTGAAGATATTGATAGGCTACTCCCCTACTGTTGGAAGGAAGAGGAAGTAGTTTCTACTGAAGCCATAGGTACAACTGGAGGACTAGCTATCCTCTGGAACACCAACTCAACGCTTATGGAAAACTTTGTCACTACCAAATGGTTCATCACTGCAGACTATAGGCTCATTGGCTCTAACAAACCTGGACACCTGACCAATGTCTACGGGCCAGCCAATCCCAGGGATAAGCAAGCCTTTCTCAGGAACCTGGAGTACCTCTCCACCTTAACCAGGCACAAAAGATGGATTATCGGTGGAGATTATAATCTCATACGCAACCTAGATGAAAAAAAAGGGGGGTCAAGACACCTGGATCAGGACGCCACTGATTTCAATAGCCTCATTGACAACTTCAACCTCATCGACCTGGAAACCATCAATGGCATCCATACTTGGACGATTAGAATAACTGGATTACATCAAATCGCCTACAGGCTAGATCGTTTTCTCATTTCTGACTGCCTTATGCTGGAAGGGACAACTCTGGAAGAAAGCATTCTGGATTTCCCTGGTTCGGATCACTGGCCCATTCAGCTATGGCTGGAGGTGCCAACCACTCCAGGGAAAAAACCCTTCAGGTTTGAACAGTTTTGGCTCAACCACCCAGATTTCCAAGCAAAGATCCAGGATTGGTGGAGGGAGCCAGAGGTCCCCTGCGGCTCCAAGATGTACAGATTTCAGCAGAGGCTAAATAACCTCAAGCAAATACTCAGACTTTGGAATAAGCAAACCTTTGGTAATATCTTCGATTCCCAAAAGTAGCTGTCAGAAAAAATGGGCACGATTCAAAACCAGATCCAACTTCAAGGGCTAACGAACGACCTTAAAACATAGGAAGCAAAAGTAAATCAACAGCTGGAGGCCAGAAAAGGTCAAGAAGAGATTCTTTGGAAACAGAAATCTTGCATCCAGTGGCTCAAGGAGGGGGACCGAAATACCAAATTCTTTCACAGAACCACCATTCACCGCCGTCATACCAATAGAATTATGTAGTTAACCTCCACCAATGGCGAGCCTATCCACTCCCATGAAGATATGGAGAAGACACTGATAGACTATTACAAAGATCTCCTCATGGAACCACTCCCGGACATATCTGAGGCCATAGCCAAGGTCACGCAGCATGTGCCCTCCCTTGTCACTCCAGAGAAAAAATCAGCCCTACTCTAGCCCATTGCTATTGAGGAGGTGGATCAGGCACTTCAGGACACCCCCAAGTGCAAGGCTCCCGACCCCGATGGCTTCACCAACAATTGTTTTCACCATTGCTGGCCGATGATCAGGGTAGAGGTGTGGGAAATCATTGAAGACTCCTGATCTATAGGACAAGTCCTCTAGGCTCTCAATGCAACTTTCCTTACCCTCATCCCCAAATAGGGGCAGGCCTACCATCCTAAGCAGTTCATGCCCATAGCTCTTTGCAACGCCATCTATAAACTCCTAACCAAAGTGATTTCCCGAATACTCAAGCCCATCCTACCAACGATCATCTCTCTGAAGCAATCGGGCTATGTTGAAGGCAGACAAATCCTGGACAACGTCATTCTAGCTCATGAAGTGATTCACTCTTTGCAGAAGACCAGAACGCTAGGTATGCTTCTTAAACTAGACCTTTCTAAAGCCTTCAATAAGTTAAGCTGGGACTATATGCGGGAAATGCTCCTTTCCTTTGGTTTCGACAAGCTCTAGGTGGATTGGATTATGAATCTAACCTCCTTGGATTTTTTCTCCATCCTTATCAATGGAGTTCCCTCTCATACTTTCTCCCCTTCCAGAGGAATTAGACAAGGAGACCCTCTTTCCCCTTTCCTCTTCATCATTATGGCTGAGGGTCTTAGCCGCTCCATTCACACATCCATCGCAAGCAACCTGCTGACAGGACTACCTCTGCATGGTATCTCCCCCCCTATCTCGCATAGCCAATTTGTGGACGACACTCTAATGATGGGTACCCCTACAGCACGCGAAGCTCAATCCCTCCTCTCGATCCTTCAAACCTTCTCTGAAGCCTCAAGACTGGATTGTAACGAAGACAAGTCTCAAATCTTCTTCTTCAATACGCCTCCTCTAATTCAATGCCATGTCTCTGATATCTTGGGTTTCAACTCCCTTCCGTCCAAATACCTAGGCAACCCCCTGATTGATAACGCCCTCAGAAACACCTCTTGGGAACATCTCCTCTCCTCATTTACCAAAAGGATGTCTTCTTGGACCTTCAGAGTACTAAACCTCCCTAGTCGCCTCATTCTCCTTCAAGTCATTCTTCAAGCCCTCCCCATCTACACCTTCTCGGTGCTTGCTTCCCCAAAGTTTGTCCTCACAACTATAAAAAGATTACAACGAAACTTCCTTTGGAAAGGCCTCAACACAGGGAAGAAAATAGCGTTGATCAGCTGGGACAAACTCTGCCAACCCAAAGCACAAGGAGGCCTTGGGCTAAGAGACCCCTCCATCATGAATAAAGTCCTTAGCGCCAAGATCTGGTGGCGTTGGCTAAAAAATCCCAAGGATCTCTAGGCCAGGCTCTAGAGAAGGAAATATGCACCCGATATGGCGGAGAAGAACTTAATAATATGGAATGGGGACAACCCTGGATCCTTAATCTGGGCAGCAACTAAGCAGAATAGACATCTGGTAACCAAACATGCTTTTTGGGAAATCCGAAATGGGAAAACAACCCTCTTCTGGAAAGATTCCTGGCAGCAATGGCCAACTCTAGGCCATGAGGATTGGGCTGAGAATATCAACATCCAAGCTACACACGCGGGCCTGAAAAAAGTCGCTTATTACTAGCAAGACAATCCTACAGAGGACACTTGGTGACGGTGGCACTTAAACAAGGAGTGCCTGAACTTGGAAGCGCACGTGGATCTAAGACCCTGGCAGGAAGAAATGTCCAAAAGAAAAATCCCCAAACTCACAGGAGAGGATATCCTACGATGGGGATACTTGCCATGGGGAACCTTCAGCATATGAGAGGCCTATCTCATCAAAACTCACTCAGACCCTCTACCCACAGGGAAGGTGTGGAGCAAAATCTGGGACCTTTAACATTGGCCTAAAATCACTTTCTTCCTCTGGCTTGTCGCCCATTCGAGCATTCTCACCTGGGATAACCTCTTAAAAAGAGGATTTATTGGCCCGTCTATCTACATGCTCTGTGGAGAAGCAGCTGAAACCATGAATCATCTCCTCAACACTTGCCCCTACACTGCTCAAATCTGGGATCAAAGTGCGCTTATTATGCGCACATCGGATCGCAAAAGAGACAACATCATTGATACAATTACAGACTGGAGGGACCATGTGTTTCAATCTTCCTTTCTAAATTGTATTTGGAAACTTCTTCTAGGATTCATTCTATGGAAGGTGTGGAAGGAAAGAAACATACAGCTTTTCAGGAATGATCACCTCCTGTGGCACCACTGTTGGAACCAATGTCGCCTCAACATTTTGGAAACTATCAACCTTCAACAATGGACTGAAAAAGATCTGATCAACAATCTCACAGAACTTTTGATCCTTCAGTACTGGAAGCCCTCCCCAATTATTCACCCACCTCCCGTTTCTCCTCATCCCCCTCCAAGCAACCCCTCCTCTTGGACACCCCCCCAGGCGACTTCATCAAGCTCAACTTTGATGGAGCCTCCAAAGGCAACCCAGGAGCAGCGGGATACAGAGTGGTCTTCCGCAACCACCTTGGACACATCCTTCTCATTAACGCAGGATCCCTTGGTCACACTACGAACAATGTAGCAGAACTTTGGGGGCTCACCAGAGGACTACAATTAGCCATTGAGAATAGATTCACCAAGCTAATTGTCGAAGGAGATTCCCAAATCATTATCAATCTCTTCAGCAGAATCTTAAATGGAGCGGACCTAGAAAGAATCTCACCCAGTTGGAGACTCTCACATGGGCTAAAGACTATAGCGGATCTTTTTCAACCCAATCAGGCCTTTATACTTTCTCACATCAGGCGAAAGGCGAACCAAGTTGCGGATGCACTGGCTAATCTGGGGACTAATTGGGACAGACTGGATCTCCTTTGCAAAACGTCCCTCAACCCTGCCCACCCTATTCTCTAGCAATGCATTTGCAAGGCTGCGGAAGTGGACAAACCCCCGGACGGGGTGTTAGTGTGGGCCACTTGGCGAGAGGAGGAGGAAAGGTCAGGCCAGCGAGGCAGGGAGCCATGTGTCGGGCTCGTGCCAAATCCCGCCACCTAAACCATGCATTTATTTGATATTACGTCGCCCACTGCACCATTAATGTCGGTTCGCCCGACTCCCATTACCGACTATACCATGGCTTCTCTGTCTGCAGGTGACTTCAATCCCCACTTGCGACCTGACCCTCTCATCCCTCAGCTGCCCAGACCTAGCTCACTCTATTTTTTCATGGTGCGTGCAACCTTCGGCCTTCTCTAGGCTCTCCACATCCATCCAGGGCATTTGATGCAGTTCTACCTTCCCTTTGAGCTTAGAATGTCGTGCCAAAGAGGGAGGCCAAGGAGAGGATCTCCATGGCATCCTCCTCGGCCCCGTGTTTCTGTTTCTCCCCCTGGTTCACCCTCCACGCACTCCTCGCAGCCTTTGCAACCCGAGTTGCAACCTCTCACCTCCTCCACCCCACCTGCCTCCCAGTTCGAATGTCTGGTCATCACTGATAGCTCGTCGGGATCTCTTTCATGATTTTCTATAGCTCCACTGAATTCCCTAGCCAGCGGGCCTTCATTTTCATACGTAGCTTGCTCCTCCCGCCCACCCTTGGGGGCGCCACCCTTTCTTCGAAATGCCCGGCACAGTACGTACTCGTCTACCGACTTCATCCCTGACTCGCAGCTGAAATATAGTCTGGCCATCCTCTATGGGCTGGTCTTTGAGCTCCGGCGGGGATTGGAGGACCTTTAATTCCGATTGCAGCTTCTGGATGGGAAGACTTCGACCCTCCTTCAGATCCTTTCCACCTTCCAGAAAGCTTTCCACTCCACTCCAGAAGCCACGACATCAACAGAGGTGCCCCATGCAGAGGCCGTTGACAGGAATGAACAAGTGCAATAGCCAGAAGGGGACGTTGTGGTGCAGGTCACGCACGGGGACACGGAGGCTATGATAGCTACAGGCATCCATGCGCATAGTCCACCTGGAGAAACCCTGCCAGCTGCCAACCTGGAAGGGGGAAACTTGGACGCTGATATGAAACTGGAAGGTAAAGGGATTCCCATCAAAGAGGAACCTTGGGACGCGGCCTACCAAGCCTCCTGGCCAGGTTATTTGCCAAGTGTCTGACCCCACTAGGGATTTGATCTTTTTACTAGTTTATTTTCATAGCTGTAGCCTAGTTAGATTAGTTCTGTTTATCTAAGACTGCCAGACTGTAAACTGCTAGACTTACCCGGCTGGCTGAACTGGTTTCCCCTCTCTTGGGGTAGTTCGGTAACTACAACACAGATGTTTTCAAGTTTCTGTAATTCTGGACTGGTTTTTTGAAGGCCCTTTGTATATAAAATCTCTTACTCACAAAAAAAAAAATGATATATTTCAAGACAAAAATATATTAAAACTAGTAAAAAATATGAATGTTTTTTAAAACTATATATTTGGAATATGCATAGTCGACTCTATAAGTGTGAAAAGTTTCATCCACAATGGATTTGTGTGACCTATACAAAAATTGTAACCTGTAAAAAAATTTAGTGAAAAATAGATATATTGAGAAGCATTCAAAAAATGGAGGTTTTGATGTAATTACAACCCAAACGACTAGGTTTGTCATTTTGAACCTAAATCTGAGGCAACCAAATCAACAAACACATACACTAAAGTTGTCACTCCTACCACAAAAAGAATTGAAAGAAAAAAATATGCATGTGTTCTGGAGCGCATGAGCATTCTAAAGCACATGCATAGTCTTAGAACCTGCATGTGTTTTTTTACTAAGCATTCACGAGATAAGTCTAACAAGAATGTGCTAAAGGAAACTTGTATGCATGAAGGGCCATCAATAACATGTTGACCCAACACAAAGGACCTTTCAAGGGTATCCTTGGTCTTTGAATGGGGATCGTCAGCATTATGAATTTTTGAACATTGAGTATGAGTCTCTAAAACTTGGATATGATCAGAAGAACAAACACAAGAGTTATGGACTGAAATAAGATTATAGGTTTTTATGGCCAAGAATGACACTTTAAACCACCGCAAATGACATATTAAGGACATCATTTTCCTCTAACTAGGTATATAGGTACTAGTAACATTTTTTAGCACTAGGTATGGGTCCCAGGCCCTGGACATGTCCAGGGGAGGAAACATGAATGTTAGTCCCTAAAGGAATCTTAGAGCCATCTAGGGCCAATAAGGATGCCTTGAAAAACCATACATGGACTCTTGAGGGTATCATTGGTGTATTATTGTGGATGCCAGTGCCACTAGGTGGTTTTGAGCAGTAGGTACATATGTTCTAGGGCCCTATAAATGATGTAACGTCCCCAACCACCTAGGCTGGTCCACGTCACACTATCTCAACTTATGTCTCTTTGAAACCAATCTGTAACATCCTCATTACCAAACTATTTTGATACCACAATGTAACATCATCCAGCGTAAGACTGGACAATTCTACTATGAAAATCTATTGTGCAGATTCTATACTAAACTCTAGTCTATGCAATATATCTTGAAGTAAAGCGTTCAACCTCAAACTAAGTCGAGACACACTAAATTTCTCCTTTTAACACAACTTTAAGAAGTGAAAGTAACTAAAAACAATTCTGTGCACTAACATACTGATCACACAACACTATTGTGCGTGCAACCATCCCGGTGTCACACACCAATTCTATTTTTCCTTGTGCATAGTGTCTATTTCCATGTATGCACACATGATTTTTAGTCTCATGTGCACACAAGATACTTTCCTGCACACCCAACCATTCAATCCTTGCCTCGGGGACTCATGACCATTTCCAAAGGATAAATTAATAGGAAAAACTATCAATAATTGTCATACTCAGACACAACTAAAATAATGACTATCAACACCACACTTACATGTGCAAGAAACATTAGACAGAATAACAACAATTACTTATATGCGACAACATAAAAGAATTAACCCATGTCAAACATAGATAAATAAGCACACAGTAAATGAGACAAGCACGTAAAGAACACTTATCTTTTATGAAAGTAACCAACTGTGTGTAGAAATCAGATGTTCCTCCTAGCCACAAAATCTGTTGCTCCTAATATTTGAGCAACAGGTCCCGAGCTGGGGCTTAACTCTACCATGGAAAAAGGGTTCCTAGTGACAGGCTACGCTCTGATTCTCAACATAATTGTTCAGTCCAAGATGCCCACTACTGCAACTAGCCTATAGTCTCTCATTCCCCATGCACCTGTCATGCCCAAGGAAGTGTTCCCCTTCTCTACTCAACAATGCCTCGGCTTCCACACTTCCCTTCCAAGGTTACCAGCAATAGGTCAGAAATGAAGTCTTCAAACCCTGCGACTAATTCCCAGTGAACTAGGGAACAATTCTCAATAAAAATATGACCTGGAGAGTATGCTCACAGGCCTGGAAACCCTCTTCTTCAACAACAAATCTCTCACCCAGAGAGACTTCTCACGGTCTTAACAATTTTCCCCTTCGACAACAAAACTCTGGTTACATCAAAGAAACCCCTTACAAGATTCTATGTGCAAATAAGGTAATAGTGATCCTCTCCCTGAACTGACCCCTTCTGCACATGAGAGTGAATAATGAATCCATCCCCCCAAAATACATTAAGGCCAGAAATATAAATTGCATGTCTTCAACTCAACACTTGTCACCTTTAGAAGTAGCTTTAATACACTCGGCGACTCATTCCCTACCCTCAGAAACTTAGGGTAAAATAATTATCCAAGATTACACTTTTCTGGAAATATTAAAAAATATTCCCTAAGACTTAAGTCCCACCCCCTTTTCCCTTTTTTGATGGAGTTATCCTATCGTTTCTTTTCGTCTGAGTTTGTTTGTGTGCACCAATGTAATATTATATTAAATTTTTTTATTACATTTACATGGATATGTGCATTGGCCTATTTGCATCCTGTCTCACCAGCCTCATAATCACATAGGCTATGTAGCCTCAATACATATACATCCATATATATAAATATATATAACTCATCTTGGTGCTCACTTACCCAAGTGCGTGCAACATTGTGCAATGTACACACCCTTTCTTTGATGTGCAACCATGTGCACTTACTAAGTTATGCACAATGTCTGCACCATGTCTTTGATAACAATTCTCTGTGCACTACTCAGGTGCGTACAACACCAAAAATAGGTGCTAATGGCTCACCATCCTATATGTACATTTACATTTACAATTGGTACCAATGGCTCACCAACTTATATGTACAATTACAAAGGGTCCGACTTAGGGACATTACAAATGAGCTAGGAAATAATACCATGTGTTAGGTCTTAAGGAAATCCTTGAGACATCTAGAGCTATGAATAATGCTTTGAAGTATTGCACATTACCTATGGAGGGTATCCTTGGCCTCTTAGAAATATGTTAGTGCCCTTACAAGTTTTTGATCATTAGGTATGGGTCTCAAGGCCTTGATATGGTTGGGGGGGGAGGAGAACCAAATCCTTAGCTAAAGTAAGCCTCTATCCTCAACCTCGTCTATTCTTTGGACCCTACCTCTACCTACATCCTTATATGCCCCTAGGATACCAATGAACTCTTCCATTGCCTCTACACTTACCACCTTCATTTTGGGTACATACCCCACTTAGGACCTTATCACCTCTAACCCTAGAACCTCTTTCCTAAGGCCATATTCCTTCCCTAATTCTTCTACCCTAGGATCCTATTCCTTCCCACATGCACCTTTACACCATTTATCCCTATGTTCCCCCCCCTTTCACCCTATCCCTCACATTCCCTCAACTCATAACCTAATCCCTTGGACCCTCATATGTAACCCTATCCCCAACCACAAACCTTGGCCCCCAATTCCCTATATGCTTTAACCCTTTACCCATGGGACGCATGCTCCTACACCCATGGGGCCCTAGACCCTACACCTGTAGGGCCCAAAAACCCACACTTCTTCCCTAGGCCCAAAAACTATGACACCCCTAGGTTCATCCACACATGGGCTCCTACCTCTACCATTAATGAAATTTTCCCCTACCCCTCAAGCCCCTTATCTATTGGACCCAAGCTTGTGCCCCTATATCCCTCCACCCCTAGGCCCTAGAACCCTTCCCATCAATCCCTTCCACCATTGCATCCCAACCTATACCCCTACCCCTCTTTTCTATCATGCCCCTATTTCCATCCAACCCCTATCCCCCTCTACCCCTTTGTCCCGCCTCTACTCATGTCATATCCCCATCTACTCTTGGGCCCTTACCTCTACTCAACTACTACCCCATTCTAGGCCTAGATCCCTACCTCCACTTGGACCCTAGCCCCATCTTCCCTTGGGACCCCACCTTTACCTAGCCCCTAATACCCTCTACACCTAGTCCCTAAGATCCCTATGCTCGTACATCTTCCATGAGTCCCCATACCCCATAAACCTTCATCCTATTAGAGATATTACACACTCACCTAGAATTATTTTCTTAAGTTTGATAGTCCAATGTTGAGAACGCTTCCTTAGATGAGAATATTCTCTCTAGAGAATATTCACCTATAAAATAGGATGTTCCTCTTCAGTTCAGATTCAGTTACACTAATTTATACTAGTGGAAGTCACTCATGAATGAAAACCTTAGTTTTATCACTCGCAGTTGCATGTGTTTCTCTCACTTCCACACATGTGACTCAATTAACTAATGATTGCATGGATTAGTTAACTAGAACTAGGTGGCAATTCACTCCAAAGACTATCAGTGAGTGTCAATATATCTCTAGATGACTATTATTGCACATTATTTAATCATTTAGCCTATATCTATTGTAAATTACTCACTCTTTGAGTGTGGAATACGATTAATACAATTATTATTATTTTCTCTCCAAATTTTCTCTCGTCTTCTCTATTTTGCAAGTTGTGTTCATTCTTTTGCTAGCTATATCTCCTATGTAGGTAATCACCACATTCTACATGGTATTAGAGACCATAATTTTTTAGGATGAAGGCGCACCAACATTTTTTATTTGCGGGTATTGAAGATTAAAGAACGCGGAAAAGATGGATTATTCGCTAGCAATACTTCTCACACCTCATAACTATTTGGAGTGGAATAAAAAAATTCTACTTCATCTTAGATGTAGAGGCTTGTACCAAATAACTATGGAAATGGAAGTAGAGCCCGATTTCGCTGATGATAAAAACAACTTTCTCAATAGACGAGATATGGCCATAGGATGTATCTTCTGGTCTATTTCTCCTGAAATTATCCACCAAGTATATGATGAATCACGAGACTCAACTCCAAATGAACTATGGACCATATTGGAGGTTCTATTCATGAATAAAGAATATTGTGAATATTTCATGCAAGATATTGAAAAGATAGAGCCACAAGAGAAACCATCATAAGATCAAGCCCCTTATTCTAAAGAGTCTTCTACACAAGTATCTGCACAAATTATTGTTCCATTAATTGCAGATGACGTCTACTACATTTCATATTTGTTTTCTGAATTTCATATGGAATATATCATGTGTGTGTATCAAGAGTCACATGGAGACACTTTTTCATGCGCCATGCATGCATCTCAGGAGAAACATGCATGCGCCATGCATGCATCTCAAGAGACAAAAAGGGGTCCGACACATTAGATTCAATTCTGAAATTTTATGAGCAGAATTTGTAGAACAAAATTTGATATTTGAATTTATCTCAGAAAAATACCCAATTTAAAAAAAAAATCGTCTGAAGTAGAGTCTGAGAAGTGAAGTTATGAGAATTTTAAAATCAGTAAATTTTCAGCATTTTTCCAAAAACAATTGCACGATTTTCAAATTTTTATCCAAACTTCATTTGGATATTCTTCATTACAAAAAGAGAAAGTGGATATGTGTGGACATTTCACTGGTGCATTTACTTCATCACATCTGTGCAAACATCTACATCTTCAACAAAATATTCAACAAGAACAAACTTGCACAATTGCGAGATCTTTGTGGAGTGAAGGACACAGTTGTTTAGCAACTGCCTTTTGTTCCTTCTCACTTCTTTTAATGTATTGTACCTTGAGGGGGGAGTTTTCCCATAAGGTTTTCCCTCTTTCCTCATTTTTTCAATGTTTCATTCTTAAATGCATTGTACAATGGGTACCTAACATGGCCTTGGTTGTTAGGATCCATTCATCACGTACACCCCAGTAGTGCTTAGGGGGGTGTTGGAGATATTACACACTCACCTAGAATTATTTTCTTAAGTTTGATAGTCCAATGTTGACAACGCTTCCTTAGATGACAATATTCTCTCCAGAGAATATCCCCCTATAAAATAGGATGTTCCTCTTTAGTTCAGATTCAGTTACACTCAATTAGAATAGTGGAAGTCACTCATGCATGGAAACTTCCATTTATCACCAGCATTTGCATGGGTTTATCTCACTTCCACACGTGTGACTCAATTAACTGATGATTGCATGGATCAATTAACTAGGACTAGGTGGAAGTCCACTCCAGTGTCTGTCAGTGAGTGTCCAAATCTCTCTAGGTCACTACTATGGTGCATTAGTTACTCATGTATCCTATATATATTGTAAATTATTCACTCTTTGAGTGTGGACTATGGTTAATACAATTATTATTATTTTCTCTCCAAATTTTCTCTCGTCTTCTCTAATTTTCAAGTTTTTTTCGTTATTCTGCTAGCTAGATCTCTTGTGCAGGTACTCACCACATTCTTCATGTCATATTTCCCTATTCATATCCCTAGGCATTAAACCATCTTTAATACTAATCCCCCATGCTCTAGTTTCCCTCAAGACCCTCCACACCTAATCCCCTTTATCTATCCCTAATGTATAAATACCGTTATTAAAGGTATGTACCATGAAAATTTTCTCTACCCTATCCTTTCCTCCTCTCCTTACACCCTTTCATCTTGGATTTTCCCTCTTATCATGCATTCCCACCACTCTCCCTCCCCTACCCATCCACCCTTCACATCTTCTCACCTCCTCCTAGTTTAACCACCTCACCCCACCTATCCTAGTCTCATTTATCACCCACTCTTATACCCCCTGCCCCTTTACCTCCCACACCCATCTACATTCCCTCTTTTCCCATGTCCTCTTAAAACCCCTTTGGTCACTTTTCCCTCCGTCCCTTCATGCCAACCAATACCGCTCCCCTACCCATCCACCCTTTTCCTCTTCTCACCTCCTCGCAATTTTCCTCTCTTGCCCCACACCCTCATGCCCACCTCCCCTTGTCTCACCTATTTACCCTTCTTATCACCCCTCCCCCTTTTCCACCCATGCCCATCCACCTTCCCTCTCTACTCACCTCCTCTTCCAACCCCTTTGGCCTCTCCACCCTCTCTACCCCTCATCTACACATTCCCTATACCACTACATCCCCTCTTCTCCTTTTCCAAACCCTCAACTTCTCTCCTATTCTCCACCTTCCCCTTCATCCTTCCTCACCATCCCCCTTGGTTCCCTCCTCCTATCCTCCATACCCACCACTACCCCTCCCTTTACCCATCTACCCTTCACCTATTCGCACCTCCTTCCCCCTTTCCCCTCTCACCCGTTCCCATGGGGTATTTACTTAGTGAACATGTGAATTATCACATGAATTCACGAGATATTAAATAATACCCTTAATTTCATTAGATATTGATAAATACCTCCCAAAATCCTTTTGTTTAACCCCCCTCCCAATACATCTTTCTAATAAAAAACTCCCCATTTTTACTAGACATCCCTATTTTTTACTATATAACCATTTTCATAATCCCCAATACCTATAAACTACCCCATACCCTATATCCTCTCTATGGTACCTATAAACCACATTGTGTAACCTTGCACCCCTCCTGTAACATCCCCAACCTTCCAAGTTGAGCCACGCCACACAAACTCAATTTTTGTCACTAGGATATTCTTTGTAGCAACTCAAGATTACTATTGGACCATGCTACTTCAAAATTCCTAGTGCATGAATACTACTAATAACGCTCCATGTTACAAGTAGATTGGATTAACTGCACACAACCTTAAGGTACTGCACCCATGTTCATGTTGAGTCTCACTTTATGAGTACACTTCTTTTAATACAATTATAGTAGAGAAACAAATGTCACAAATATTTTGCACGCTTTAGCCCTTCAATACACACACATATAATGTTGTGCGCACAACACTCTTCACACAAATCACTACTACACATGCAATCAATCCAATTATGCATGCATATTCTATCACTTTGTGCGCACAGAATGCTTCACTGTGCACTCAGTGATTCATACCATGCCTTGGTATCTTCTAATCATACCCCAGAGCTTAAATTACAAGAATTCTTAATAATTGTCATACTTCTCATATATATATATATATATATATATATATATATATATATATATGCAGTAACTTTTCATAGAGTTAACCATGATATGCAGATGAAAATTCATATAGAAGATAAACCCATTTAAAATATAACACTAAAGCACATAGTAATTAAACAAGCTGGTGAAGGACACTTATATCTTATGATAAATAACCAACTGTGTGCATGACTCGGATGTTCCTCCCAGCCATAGACTCTGTCGCTCATAATATTTCAATGACAAGTCACCCCCGAGCTAGGATTAAACTCCACAAGGAAAAGGGTTCCTAATGTCAAGCTATGGTCTAATATTTAGAAAAAGAATTGGTCTAAGGTGCCGACTGTTGAAACTATCCTATACTCCCTCATTCCCCGCATGCATGTCCCACCCCAGGAAGTGTGCCCTTTCTCTGATCAACATTCCTTTGGCTACCCCACTTCCCTTATGGGCTTTAGAAACATGCCAAACAGTAAGTCTTAGAGCCCTGTATCTAATGCCCAACACACCAGGGAACAATTCCCAACAAACTCTCACCTAGAGAGAGTGCTCATAGGTGTGACAACTCACCTCTTCAATAGTAAACAAGCCTTCCCAAGAATAGGGTTAAGCAATGACAATAATTTACAACAACATATGTATTCCTTCATAGAGGAAATCCATCTAAACAATCCTCCAAATGAGCGATTCTCTCGAATTACACTAAGGCCAATAATATATCTTTCATGGCTTCAACTCGACACTTGTCACTTTCAAAATTAGCTTTAGCCACTTGGTGACTTGTTCCCTAACCTCGGGAACTTAAGATAAATACATATCCATAAATTAAACTTCCATAAATATTAATAAAATATTCCCTTGACTTAAGCTTCCCCTTTTTTCCTTTTCCATGGAGTTTATCCCCCACCTCGTTTTTGTCTAAGTTGAGTCTACGTGTAATGATGTGATTATATTAACAGTATTGAGGGATATCACATTAAAATATAGGCAAACTGGATTTTTGCATCTAGGCTCACCATCCTTAAAACACAAGCATATATACAAAGGCTCACTAGCCTCAAAACTGCACACTTAATCCGGTGTACACCAAAAATCTGAGATGTGCACACTCTTCCTTTGGTGTGCCATCTTCGCACACTTACACATGTCTGTGCTACACTATGCAATGTGCACATTCTTTATTTGATGCACAATCCTTATGCAATAACCAAACTATAGAATGTGCACACAGAACTGAATCCAAGACTAGATACCAACAACTCACTAGATTATATATATATATATATATATATATATATATATACACACACACACACACACACACACACACAAAGGCTCACTGACCTAAAAGCTATGGAATTAATCTAGTGTGCACCAAAAATATGATATGTGCACACTCTTCCTTTGGTGTGCCATCTTCACACACTTACATAGGTCCACACTACACTATGAAATGTGCACATTCTTTATTTTATGCACAATCCTCGCATAGTCACCAAACTATGGAATGTGCACACAAAATTGAATCCAAGACTAGATACCAACAACTCACTAGCTTATATATATATATATACACACAATTGGGGTTTGTCCCATGGGTATCACATTCCCCTCCTCCTTATTTATGCATTTTCCTTGGTGCATTACATACACATGTATCCTCAAATATTTCAAAAGTTTTCAAAGAGATGTGGATACTTTTCCGGCATAGCATCCTCATGTTCCAAGGTTTCATCCTCAAGTTCGTAACAGGTCCACTAGATCTTTATCAGTCCTACTACACGATTCTGGAGCATCTTGACTTTCCAATCCAAAATGCACACCAGTTGAACTTGGAAGTCTCTGTCTTGCTCCACTTGAATCACATTCCAATCAATGACATGATTAGCATCAGGCACACACTTTTTAAGTAAAGAAACATGGAATACATTATGAATACTCAAGGATGCATGTAGAGTCAACATATATGCGACATGATAAATCCTCTCTAAAATTTTAAATGGCCCACAATATTAGGCTGCTAGCTTAGAGAAATTCCCCAACTTTAGGGAACTTTGTCTTGTTTTTAATTTTAGGAACACATGGTCACCCACTTTAAATTCTCTAAAATTTCAGCCTTTATCTGCGTATCTTTTTTGTCTGTCTTGGGAAGATTTTAAAATTTTCTTTATTTTTACCATCTTCTCTTCCATTTCCTGGAGCAGATCTAGCCCAACTATAGTGCGATCTACTGGGTTATCCCAAATCACAGGTGTGTTTGACCTTCTACTATACAATGCTTCAAATGGTTTCATCTTTAAATATGTTTGATATCCATTGTTGTAAGAAAACTCTACCAAATGTAAGTAGTCTTCCTATTTTTATGGCTTATCCATCACATACATCCTTAGCATATATTCTATTACCTTATTTACCCTCTCTGTTTGTCCATCTATCTCAGGGTGATATGTTGTTCTAAAGTTCATACTTTTCCCAATTCCTTTGAATAACCCCTTCCAAACATTTGAAGTGAACTTGGGATCTCTATCAGACACAATTGCCTTAGGAATAACGTGCAATTTAGCAATTTTTTGCATGTATATCTCAACAATGTTGGTTTCCTTGTGTGCAAATTTCACTAGAACAAAATGGGAAGCTTTAGTAAACTTGTCCACCAACACCATAATAAAATCATGTTGCTTGGATGATCTGAGCATCTTAGTTATAAACTCCATCATTATAACTTCCCACTTCCACTAAGGAGTGGGAAAATGATATATCAAACTAGCTGGATTTTGGTGCTCAACTTTGACCTTTTGACATTTGAGATATCTAACAATAAAATCAATAACTTCCTTTTTCATACCTGGTCAATAGTGTAGCTTCTTGACTGTGACAATTGTCTTTTGTTAACCTCGATGTCCAGCATAAGGAACCTTATGCATCTCTGACAATATCAAACTTTTCAACTCCTGATCATTTGGCACATAGATTCTGCATCTATACATGAGGATCCCATCCTCTCTCAACTCATAACCTTCAAATTTCTGTTGTGACATACCTTGTTGTAAGTTCGCCTTTATGTCCATATGTCGTTGATATGATTTGGAAAATTCTATCGCACAAATCCAATTTATACATGCCAATGGTTGTATCATGCACCTCATGCACCCTTCTGCTAAGTGTATCATCCACCTTATTCTCTTTTCCTCTGATATGATTTATGTCAAAGTCATACTCACTGAGGAACTCTAACCACCTTTTTTGTCTAACATTTAAACTTGGTTGTACAAACAAATATTTCAGACCACAATGGTCTATTCTCAACTCAAATATTTTACCCATGAGATAATTTTGCCACATCTTCGAGGCATATTGCACTATAGCTGCCAATTCTAAATCATGATTAGCATAGAGCCTTTCATTTTATTTCAACTTTCTTGACTCGTATCACACCACATGCCCTTTATGACTCATTACTCCACCGATTCCTTCCTTGCATGCATTCGTGCACACAACGAAGTCTACATATGGATCAACAATTCTCAAAATTGGTGCACTTGTCAACAAATTCTTCAAGTTCTAAAAACTCCTTGCACAATCCGGAGTCCATTCAAATCACACACCTTTCTTTTGCATGGATTTGATTGGATGTGAAATCTTTAAGAAACCTTCAATAAACCTTATGTAGGACCCTGCTAGTCCCATAAAGGATCTCACTTCTACGACATTTCTTGGTGTTAGCCATTCCTCAATGGGTTTTATCTTTGATGGGTCCATAACTATTCCTCTCTTTGAAATGATATAACCCAAATAATGAATCTACCCCTGGTAATATGAACACTTTCTCAAATTTGCATAAATTTGATGCTCCCTCAATACCTTAAACACCATCTTCAAGTGTTGCTCATGTTCTTTTTCGGTTTTAGAGTAAATAAGTGTGTCATACGGAAATACAATGAAAAATTTATCTAAATAACTTCTGAAAACTCCATCCATCAAACACATGAAGATAGATGGTGCATTCAAAAACCCAAATGGCACCACTATAAAATCTTAGTGACCATACCTTGTTCTGAAGGAAGTCTTGTTGATGTCTTCCTCCTTTATTCTCAATTGGTGATATCCAAATCTGAGATCAATTTTGGAAAATATCCTTTCACCCCTTAGTTGATCAAACAAGTCATCTATCCTTGGCAAAGGATACATGTTCTTCATCGTTACCTTATTCAACTCCCTAAAGTCAATGAAGAGTCTCAACATACCATCCTTATTTTTTAAAAATAAAACTAGGGCACCCCAAGGCGACATACTTGGGCATATATACTCCTTCTTCAGAAGATCTTCAAGCTGCATCTGCAACTCCTTCAATTATGGTGTACTCATTCTATAAGGAGTCTTGGATACAAAAGATTCTCCTGACATCAGATTTATAAAGAAGTCAAGATCTATTTTCGGTGGAAACCCCGATATCTCTTTAAAGACATCCTCAAATTCCTTTAGTACTACGCAATATTCAACACTTGGCACTTTATCCACAGGTTCCTCCTCCATGTGCGATGCAAATACTTGTCATATGTTTTGGTATTTTTTCTTCAATTGCAAGGATGAAATTTCTCTGATAGTCACAACTCTTGGAATGCCTTGGATTTTTCTCAATTTTCCTTGCTCATACAAGCAAGTAAATTCCTTATTATAACAATCTAGAATAGCATGGTGTTCGTCCAACCAATCCATACCAATGAGGCAATCATACGAGCCCAAAGGTATGATATTCAAATCATATTTTGTTCGCATTCCATTCATTTCCATTGGACGTTCCTTGACCATCTCATTAATTTTCCTTTTTTCCTTGGTACCTAGCTGCACCAACCAAGGTTTTCCAAGCTTGCTTCTCAACAATTGGAATCTTTCCACCATTTTAGGATCTAGATAACTATTAATAGATCTTGAGTCAATTAAAATAGAAATGGGTTTGTCATTTATATTACCTTCCACCTCAATTATGTGTGACTAAAACTTAGCTTACTTGTTGTCCAGGGCTGTGTAAATTCTACGTACACTTCTACCCATGTCTTCAACTACCATAGCTTGACGTACATTGTGCGCAATCCTCTCTTTTTCACCTCTTTAAGGGAAATCTCTAAACATATGATTTATGTCACAACCCCAACACTTCATTGGTTGCTTCCTTGGTATAGTTTCCATTGCCTCAGTCATTTTGGGCTCCTAGGAAATTGGTTTTCCTTGCACAGTATTTCTGAAAAATGGTGGCTTAGTCCCCTTCTTCCTCTGTTCCACCTTACTTTTTATCTTGTCTTCCGAAGCCTTTTGGAAAGTCGATCTTCCCCTTTACAAATTATAGAGACATTTGTCTCTCCTTATAGTTTCTTCCAATGTCTTGGGATCATCATATTGTAATTTATCACTAATAAATGATGGCATCCCACTTAGGTTCCTTTGAATCTTCACCTATTCATTCTTGATAAAAGTCACATATTTCAGCAACTCTAAAAATATCCTTTTGTACTCGTCTATGGTCATGCTACCAAGCTTGAGTTAAAATAACTCCTTCATTTTCCTATCATAGTAGCACTTGGTTAAATATTTAATTTCAAAATATTGCTTGAATTCCCTCCAAGTAACCTTCTTCTCATCATTGTGTTGCACTTGCACATACTGATCCCACCACATTTATGCTTTCTCCTTGACCTAATAAATAGAAATTTGTACTTCTTACTGCGAGGAGTAATTATGTAGCTGGAAGTATTTTCTCATACCCAACAACCAAGTTTTTGCATCCTCATCCTTATTTTGCTCACCATCAAAAGTAGGAGGTTTGATCTTATTCATTTTCCCCTGTAGCGCATCCACCCCAATCCTTCTCTCATTATTTCTGATAGGATATGGACTCAAACTATTGCGCACTCTCCCAACTGAATATCTTAGAGAGTGTTGGAGATGCTTGTCAGCACTTTTTTTTTCTTCCCTCATCATAGATCTGTGTCTTCCTGCCCTACTTGTCTCTATCTCCTTATCCATCGTTTTCTCAATTTTGTCCAATATTTGTAGCAACATGATGTTGAATCCTTCTTGTTCTTCCTTGGCTTTCATAAGCCTTTTGTTATCGGATTTTTAACTTTGGATGTCCTTTTGAAAACCTTTTATGGTCTCTACCAAGTTCATGCTCTCTTCTAAGCCTTCCCTATGTCCATTGTATTATGTACCTTCAACCCCCATACTAGTGTAAAACCTTTTCATTTATTCATCTTGACTATAGGTTCTCTACGCACCTATCGTTATTTTAATATCTACATTGATCCTGCCTTGAACTAATCGTTTTTAATTCTGCAAAAAGTGTAGTCAACAAGGTTTTTTAGAGTAATTGATGCGGAAATTTTATGAAAGCTATGCACAATTTGTCAGAATCCCTTCTTTCCATTTTTTCTTGGATGATTTTTAAAATCCAAACTCTAATGTGCACACCTGCACATCACAACTCTATACCGCACACCAATGGTTTTCCGCACAAAATAAATCTGCACTGTGCAACACCAATACTTAACACACATGTCTATTTCATACTAATATCTGGCCCATACAAGTCCAGTGTTGAACCAATTTCTTTGATACCATAATGTAATGTGCCCAGCCTTCCAGGTTGAGCCATGTCACACAAACTCAACTTATGTCACTAGGATATTCTTTGTAGCAACCTAAGATTACTACTAGACCATTCTAATTCAAAATTCCTAGTGTGTGGATACTACTTATAATGCTCCTAGTTACAAGTATATTGGATTAACTGCACAAAACCTTAATGTATTGTTCCCAGAGTCATGTTGAGTCTCGCTCTATGAGTACACTTATTTTAATACAATCATAGCAGCAGAATAAATTTCACAAATCCTTTGTGTGTTTTATCCCTTCAGTACACACATATATAATGTCATGCTTGCCACACTCTGTACACAAAACATTGTGCTACATGCACAATCGATCCAATGTTGCACACAGATTCTATCACTGTGTTCGCGTGGAGTGCTTCAATGCATACTCATCAATTCATACCATGCCTTGGTATCTTCTAATCATACCACAAAGATTAACTTACAGGAATTCTTAATAGTTGTATATATATATAAGAAATAATATTGCATAGAGTTAACCACAATATGCAGATGCAAATTAATACATAAGATAAACCCATTTAAAATATGACACTAGAGCACACAATAATTAAAAAATTCAGTGAAGGAAACTTATCTCTTATGATAAATAACCAACTATGTGTAGGACTCAGACGTTCCTCCCAGCCATAGACTTTATCGCTCATAATATTGCAGTGACAGGTCACCCTCAATCTGGGCTTAAAATCCATAGGAAAAAGGGTTCCTAATGCCAAGATATGGTCTTACATTCAACAAAAGACTTGGTCCAAGGTACTGACTGTTGCAACTATCCTATAGTCCCTCATTCCCAACATGCCTTTCCCACGCCAGGAAGTGTGCCCCTTCTCTTCTCAACAGTCCTTCGGATACCCCACTTCCCTTTTTGGCTTCAGTAACAATCCAAACAGGAAGTCTTAGAGCCTTGTATCTAATGCCCAACACACCAGGGAACAATTCCTAGCAAAATCTCACCTGAAGAGAGTGCTCATGGGCCTGAAAAACCACCTCTTCGATAGTAAAAAATCCTTCCTAAGCACAGGGTTAAGAAATGACAATAGGTTACAACAAGATACATATTCCTTCACAGAGGAAATCCACCTGAACAATCCCTTGAATGAGTGATTCTCCTGAATTACATCAAGGCCACCAATATATATTGCATGCCTTTAACTCGACACTTGTCACCTTCAAAAGTAGCTTCATCCACTTCGTTACTTGTTCCCTACCCTCAGGAACTTGGGATAAATACATATCCATAAATTAAACTTCTAGAAATATTATTAAAATATTCCCTTGACTTAAGATTCCCCTTTTTTCCTTTTCCATGGAGTTTAGCCCCCGTCTCATTTTCGTCTGAGTTGATTTTTCATGCAGTGATGTGATTATATTAACACTATTGAGCATGATTACATTTACAATATAGACACATTGGCCTTTTCCATCCAAGCTCACCGGCCTTAAAATGAAAGCATATATACAAAGGCTCACTAGCCTCAAAACTGTACACTTAATCCAGTGTGCACCAAAAATCTGAGATGTGTGCACTCTTCTTTTGGTGCGCCATCTTCACACACTTACACAGGTGCACGCTACACTATGAAATGTGTGCATTCTTTCTTTAATGCAAAATCCTCGCATAATCACCAAACTATGGAATGTGTGCACAAAATTGAATCTAAGACTAGATACCAATATCTCACCAACTTATATATA
>ML796023.1:141548-159491 GCA_009831015.1 Picea engelmannii | reverse complement strand
GAAACACTTTTAATATTTACCATTCCAATAAAGTTGTGTTCAAACCAAGCATGTGTATTATTAATGTCAACACCACCTAAGTAGAAATTCTTGATCTTCTCAAAATGCTGACATATAAGAAACTTATTATTAACTGGACCTAATTAATGCCTCCCTTTAAATGAATATTATAAATAACTACAAAAATTTTTGATCCCCATTTTACTAAATGTATGGCATGTTTCTTTCCTTTGGGGAGCTTCTCAAGGTGCAATGGATATTTTCTGTATAAATGAATGATTATGGATTTACTGGAAATAATTTTCTTGATCCTTTTTTATGTTAGGATACTTGACTTCTGAGTTTTTCTTTTTATGAATGAAAGTACCCAATAATAGGGAAATGTAAGAATACCAAGATATGATAATTTTATCAATGTTCACTAATGACCTCAAAGGTAGGTCAATAGGACTCAAAAGTACAATTGAGTAGTGAACCATTGTGGGATCATAGTAGCATCTCCTAGAAGCTGAATTATAAAACAAAATAAGTTAAACTACTGAAAAAAAGAAATGACAAAATGAAAATTTCATATGTAACATGAAAAATGGATGCTCATCCTTGTTAGAAGATGAAGCCCTTGATGTCACTACAAAAATAGTACTAAAAGTAGATAAGGGAGAAGATGATTTCCCCGGTGAGTCACCAACCACAAATTAGTTAATTCATTGCCTGAAAATGTCTTTAGGGGAGAGTCCAGATTTGAGAGGACTTGACTATGTAACCATGGGTTAAATTAAAAAACCTAGCGATTGAAGGTTGGTTTCATGAAGGGGGTTTGCAGTGGAAAATGAATTGTGATAAGAAAGAGATCTCCTCAAAATCCTAGTGGGGGTAGGTCTGCTAGATGGAGGTTGAATAAAAGTGAATAACCCATCCAATCTAGTATTTGGTGTGACCTAGGTCTGTTCCTACCACTCATTTCCACCAACTATTTTGATCGAGAGAAGAAAGGAATTGATTAGATTAATATGATCCATCCTTAGAGGTCCATGTAAGATCTATCCCTTGTATCCCAACATTTTCTTGATAAAATGAGTTAGGATTCTCTAGTATGGACACCAAAAGAAGGTAGAGAGAGAAATGCAAGAGTGTCGGTAGTAGAGGACATAAATGAAGTGTTGACACAAAGGGTGGATATCTTATATACAAAAACAAAAGGAAACTAGGTCTTCTATTTTAACATAACAGTGAAGGGACCACCAGTGTTGAACATGACACACCCACCACTCAGAAAAACAAAGTGGAATACTTTTCACACTCAAATATTTCAATTGTAGATATCCAATTCATGGATGCAAAGATGAATCATCCTCAAAATATAATTGTATTTATACTTACCCTGAAATTACAACAAAAGTGGATAACACAGGAAATGACACCAAAGGTAGACATAGACAGTGAAATAATAAGCAAACAATATCACCTTGGAGAGAATTGGTTAAAAAAACAAACACATTCATCAAATGGACAAGGGGTTCTAGTATTAAAAAGGACATTCCTTCCACTGACAGGGCATGTGGAATGGAATAGGAACCTTGATACTAGATTGTTTTAAATGTCATATTCATAGTCTAGACAAGACAATACACATCTCATTAATTAACTCAATTGAATGATAAGAAGTTCTTCCCATTGCTACAATTAATCACCACACATTACATAAATCTAAATTATGGCATCAACTAGGACTCAAATCCAAATTTAAGAAAAAGATCATTTCCTTATTTATGATAAATGATTATAAGTTGCACTTAACTATAGGGAACATAAGTACAATTGTGTGCTTGTCACAGGTTCAACTATATCATTAGCTCAAGGAAATATTTAATAAACAAGTGATCAAAAGAACAAACCCACACAAACATGGTGACAACAACAATTGCAAGGTATACTTATATAGAACTTAGTATCTAAATCTAGTTAGAAGGAACATGATCCAAGTTATTGGCTTTAGTCAGTTAATGCCCTAGATGAAAAATACAGAGGAATTTTCGAGACGACCAAACACAGTTACAATGGTATGTTGTTCTAGACATTGCAATAAATCAAATGATATATTAATCGCCCCATAAACTTCCAAAAATGGGGGACTGTGTCAGAGTGAATATATATCTAACATTGAAATGGTGAGATTGTCTTTGTAATAGTTATGTCAGTCCTAAATTGAGTGCCAAGTTAGTAGCTTTAGTAGCTTTAGGGAGCTATAGAGATTAGGTCTAGATGTCTTGCATTAGGCCACTAAGAGTCTAGGATTTCTAGGCTTAGGATGTAGGTTAGGTTTAGGTGTACTACATTGATTTAGGCTAGCAACAGTTTTGGCTAGAGAGACATACCTTGAGGATTGTGCCCGCCCCCATGCATCCTTAACACTCGTGGAGTCAGCGTAACTTTGTCTTCTTAAATTCAAATTTCCTAAAAAAAATCATTGATCTCCACATTCATTACGAAATATCATGATAGTCATAAATCAACCAAAAATCACCTTAAACCAGTCCTTAACAAGATCCATACCTTTGAGTGATGGGGTGCCTCCAATGTTGCTCCTCTCCATCCTATGATTCATCACATGACTTAATTACATTTCAGAATAGTAATTAAAGATGTAACAACCTCTACAAATTAATGACTAAAGACGAATACCTGAATGATCTTCTCTTCGTTTCGAGAATAAATTATTCTCTACTGAACAGGACCAACCACGTGAAGGTGGAAGCTCTTTTGGCCCCTCCCCCCTCTCACATCACTCTCATTTCTCCATACCCAATCTATCTAGATTTTACAACTATAATTAGAAATGACAGTAACATTAAATGTAAGCAAAAAACATTCATCGCCATGTGCTAAAAAAAAACATGAAAGAAAAAAACATTTATGACATGTAGGAAAACAATATACATTACATTGGACCAGAAATATATTGGAATTATATTAATAATAAAATGTCTAATCATTTGTTTTTCTTCTTCTTCTTCTTCTTGGTCTCCATGAAAGCACAAGTTAATTCATCATCATAATTTAATTGATCCCCCACAATTATTGGGCCTTTTTGAAGTGTTGCATCATCAGTACTCAACACCTCACACCATGATGAACTTCTAGTATTTCGGCATGGAGGTTGAGGATGCGCATGGGCATCGACTGCTGCAACAACAAAAAAAAATTCAAGTGATATTGTTATTCACTGTTCCTAGGGAAATTTAATTAATACAGATTTAATTACAATGTGTTATACCTGGATTAGTCGATGCAGTAGAAACAACAGTTGGTGGCCTCATTGTTGTTTCTACGCTTGTTGATCTCCGCTCTCGATCAACATCTACATGCTCTTCCATATGAAACAATATAAGTATTTAGTACAGAATATACCCTAAATATTAATACTCATTGAAAAATGGAAAAACATTAAAAATGTGTGCATACCACTATGTAATGGTCCTTCGACAACAACGCTTGAATCAATATGGGGGTTTGGATGTGGTTCATCAGGTACATCAGGAGCATTGGTAGCATTGTTACTCTCCCGCGAATGTGGAAAAAACATACATTATTTTACATTTTAAATGAATAAAAAATATATTTTACATTACAAGTAATCAATGAGTAAAAACTAATCGACAAGTTTTTAATTTTATTTTATTTACCACGTCCTCTAGAGAAACACATGGATATTGACCCAAGATTCTTCGTCGTGCCACCATGACATCAAAACCCCATGTGAAGCCGACCTTTAGATCTTCTTCTGTGGCTTCGTCCTTGAACAAATCCCCCTGCATTGAGAAATATCAAAATCATTAGTCACTAGCTGCAATGAATTACATATTTTGTGACGATGATACAAAAAAGTAAAATGTTTAGGCACTTACAACCCATGCCTTCAATCTCCCATAACCACCTTGGCCCAGTTTATGTTGGACGTGTTTGTCTTGTCTTTCCTTTGCTGCCTTGGAAGTGTCTTGGAGTCTACGCAATATTTTGAAATATGTTAGATATTGATTGTTTTCCTCGTAAAGTAAACAAAAGACCATCATAGTAAATTGAAAACACCTCTTACCTTCCAGGGCCAGGTGGTTTCTTCCCTTGTGCTTTCATTGCTAATTCTCTTGCATCGAGAATAATTTATTTCCACTCCCTCTCGGGGACAACCAAAGGGCGTTCGTAGTTGGGGTCCTATACTAATTTATTCCTATACACCTCTCTAACATGTTTCAAATGCTTGCCATTCCTTTTTAGGACTTCCAGCTTATTGAACGAGTCACCAAACTCACCAACCAGTCTGGAGATAAGAAGGCTTTTCAATTTGGAATTTTGTCAATTCCATCGTAGTCGAATGGTCGGACCAAAAAGTTCTAATGCATAGTCATGCAAAATATTGTAGAACACATTGTTTGCTGTAAAACATCGTCATCCTTAGTAATTTAAATCTCACTGATATGTGATTGTTTAAACAATTATATAACAAGAATCTCGATAAAGACATATATTAAATACCTGGTAGTTGTACTATTTTTAGAGGAACCATGTCCTGGTTGACCAAAAATGATACAGCGGTTCTTCCTGTGCTTTGGATACATGTAGCACCAGGGTAACAATCAACCGAAGAGTGATCAGTTCCATGATCATGTACACCACCTGCACGATCTGGCGTGTGTTGTGGGGGCGTGGCATCACCCCTAGAAGGTATATAATAGGTCTCAAGTGGCACACTTGTGGTGGAAAATATCCTCGTGGCTACGTGGCCACGCGGTTTCGCTATTGCATTCTTTTTGCTGCTACCAGGACCTTCCCCTTCCCCTCTCATCGATCCCACAAAATTCTACAATGAGAAATATGTGTTAATTGCATATATCAAATTACAAAATTTAAAACCAAAAATTGATATTGTTAGATGGCATGACTTACCCCATAATTTTCTATCTTAACGTGTAATTCAGCTATCCTTAGGAAATCCTCATCCGTTTTCGACCCAACAACAACCAAATCCCGAAATTCCCTATTGGTTTTTCTTAGGGACAATTCTATTGTCTGCAAGGAGTCTCTAGAATCAAATATCTCTTCATCACTTATATATTCATCGTTTTCGGTCGATGTGGTGCTAAGAACAAAGTCTTTGCCCCGATCAACACCTTTGCCATGCTCAGGACCTTTACCCTAATCACCACTCTGGCAGAATTTCAAGAAGAATGTTAGTACGTGTAAGAAATATTGAAAAACAAATATATGAAATAATGGAATATTGGCAAATATTATCAAATGAAACATTCACACATACAAATTAGCAAATATTTGGAAATGAAACATCGAGCAAAAATTAGCAAATGGAACATTCATAAATAAAATAAAATTTCATCACAAATGAAACATTCACAAATTAAGTAATCCATTTTTAAGTTTGGGTATAATGGGTTTTGTACCGTAGCAAAACAAGACGTTCCTAGGTCGACTCGATTCAGATTGTAATTGACCAGCAACTCTTCACCTACCGTTATTGTTTTCACCACACATACAAATATCATATTACCTTCACGCCCCTCAAAAATGCAATTGGGTTCTTTTCTTGTCATCCCATGCATTGTACTATTTATAAGACCTGCAATATTCCCCAATGCCTTTGGCCTTCCATCAATATACATAGTCTCTCCTTTATTTTTATTATTGTCTTTTAGCTATATATAATTTGAGGCGAGTGAGTATCTCTGCATACTAGGCATATATTGGACCAGCCTCAACCATACTCCATAAGTGTAACATGGTCCAACATACTCAAACAATTCAACCAATCTGCCATATTTTACCTTTATGTCATCCATGGAGAATAAACCAAGGCCATGGATGGATGACAGAGCAATGCGATACATCCTCTCATTAACACAGAAGTCGGTCTCCAACTCTGGCAGTTCCTTGGGTACCCATTGTTTCAGTAGGTTTTTGTACCTCAAGGGAAACTCGATGTCACCTATGCTCTCATCGTCACAAGAGCACGATCCTCCTTCAGAAAGAAATAATTTCATGCACCTACCAAACATTCTTCTGACCTTTTCACCTCTAGTTGATTTCACCTTGTTACATGTGTTGGATATGTTTTGCCTTGTCCCTCTCTAAATTTCATCGCTCGAGCTGGATGATAGGTCTGATAGATACATATTTGGTTGTACCTACACTCCATCAAGGGAGAAGGAGACATTAGGCCAAGTATCTTCATATTATAATATATATAAAGATAAAAATTGAAAAGATAAGGGAAATGTAAGGATATTTCTCACGATAACTATAACTAACTCATTGTTAACTATATCACTATTAGAAAGACATTAATTATATTGACTCTGCTCACCCTTTTCTGAGACTCTTTTTCCTTTTCTGACTTTTCATATTCCTCATTAATTAATAAAGTGCTTTCCATTTTAACTCAACAACAAAGTGATATTTGTGTGTCCTATCAAAGAGAGGGAAACAAAATGATTTTCTTAGATGCAAAGCAGAAAATTGTGTGCCCTAACAATTAAAAATCATTCAATAACATAAGCTTTTACAATTTTATGACAAAAGGAAAACTCTACATGGCCTCTTCTTTAATGTTGATGATTTGATCAATCAATGAACTAATGGCAAGAACAATTGGAGGGGGGTAGGTTAACACCAAAATGTCAACACACAAACTAGCAGGTTGGATATGGTAAGGTAGCCTAGCTAGCAAAGCGCTAAGGAACATAACATGATCCCCCTGAAGGTGTCACAATGGATCAAGTTCTCTATGTTTATGTCTATGTATTCGTGCAATAGACCAAGGGAGGGTTCCCTACTACTTCCGTAGTGACATGTATTCGTGCAATAAATATGTCAAGGCAATATAGATTTAATTATCGGTATCCAATGAGAGATGTGCACAACCAACTCTCTAGGTGGAGCCCAAAAATACTCGATGATAGGTGGTCTTGGTAGTTTGTGGGAGTGGCACAGATGCTCAGGAAAAGCATATGAAGAACCTTTCAGTTGTCTTTCAGAGCTTTAGATGTTTTGTTTCTTCCAAATACCCAGTGATCAGATGATATTATAAAGTTGTCTTCCCACCCCCTTCTATTTAGAGTCTTCCAGATATGTATAAATAATAAAATATGTCTTAAATAACTAATATAATTTTGTAGGTACGCCCTGGGAAAAATTAAGTTATATTTTAATGTAGGCTCAAAAAGGCACCTCTTGATCAATATATAAAGGGGAGCCTAAGCCTCACTCTAGCACACGATACACTTGCGACTCTTCTCTATGCCACGGCTAGGTAAGAGAAGAAGTGCACAAAAGAGAGAGTAGTGCGCAAATATTCTATTTTAGATGCCTTTGACATGTCTAGTTTGATAAGAATTCCATGCCTTCTAGATTTGAGGTTCTCTCCTATGACAATTGTTCCAAGTGTAAGTGACATTGGTTGTTTCAATATATATCTATTAGAGATAATCTGTTTCAATATCTATCTAGTTCTATTCCATTGACTGTTTCCATATGTTGAAACCATAGGCTACCCTAGCATTGACGACCAACCCTATCACCCTGTGTGCAATAAACCCTAAGCTATCAAAAATGGACATGACGTGGTAGGGTGCTCATGTTCTAGGGCTCACTCTCTCAACTATGCCAATTGTGTCAGAAATGAATCTTTTAGTGCAATGGTGAAGAGAGTCTTGTCTCCTTGTCTCTAAGGTTTTGAAGAGAAGTTCACAAAAGTTAGAAGGAGGTCCTTTAGGGTTTGAACCTTGTGAGAGAGAGAGGAGTGTACAAGTTCGAGGAGGGCTTGATTTAGGGTTTATCCTTGTGTTTCCTTTAGGGTTTGAGAGATGACCTTTGTACTTTGGTCTCCATGCCTCTCTATCACTCACACAAATTACAATGGTTGTGAATTTGATGGATGGTTACCTTGCAAAGGTTGCACCGAATATCAATTTGAAGCTTCCCAAATTTAGTCGTTAGCAACATCAGTTGGTTCATTCAAGTTTAGTCATAGCTTTGACAAGTTTCATGGGTTCCACTCTCAGGGATTATTAAAGCTATGCATGTCTATCCTCATACTCTACAAGACTTCTCAATCCATCTCAATATGTACCTTTTTCAGTACAATAGTGATCAACTATCTTGTTTCACAAAACTCAAGCTAAAATTTATGCTTCTCCAATTGCTCACAAACATAATGGTATTGCACTTAAATGCTCTTTATTCTTGCATGAAACCTAGTATTCTTAGCCACTTCAATGAAACTTTGGTGATCACATCTTAAAATTGTAGGATTCGGTTGCTCTAACCTAACATGTTTTTGTAATTTTCTTAGCCACATCAATTCCTTGCTTGCATGATTTGCTACTACATGTTTTGCTTTAGCACTTGATAAGGAATATGAAGTTTCATGCATACTATTTCATACATAAGGATGCCTACCACACTCCAATAAGGAATATTTCTCATAGCTTCCTCATCAACTTGAGTACTTGGACCCTTATCCTGTGACAATTTTTGAGCAATTTCCATTTTAGTCTTCACATTTTAGAAATCACTCATCCTTAATATCTAAAGGACATGTTCAATGTATCTCCTTTGAATAAGATGAAACTTCCTATTGCTCAAATCTCTTACTACTTGAATAACCAAGTAGGATTAATGGATCTCTCCATGATCCAGCATGTCAAATTCTACAACAGTTTTGATTTGAAAGAATTTAACAAAGATAACTCCTTGCTCATACAAATGCATAATCTATGGAGAATGCCAATATGAGTTCAAGGTGGGAAATTTCTTGTATGGAGGAATTTTAAAATTGAGCCTAGGTTATGCAAGAAACCAAGTTGAGGTGATGAGGTTATCCCTCTCAACCTCCCTGCTTCGATCTTGGATTGGACATTAGATTCCCGAAAAGGTTTAAAATTTAGGACGACATCAAGGATTTTATTAAGGGAAGGGTTCCCAAGGGGGTTGGTGGGAGATTCCATAATGGGAAGAGAAATAAAAATCTTGTTATAGCATCATCACTCAATGGAAGCGAATCAATTTCCATGTCCGAATATTTCTTAAAGGCAGCTAAATACGCTATGATAGAGTCCTTACTTATGCAACGAAATTCATTATGACTGGATCTTACTAAAAACAACGAATGGATATGACCAGATCTTACTAAAGGAAGCAGATTTGTTATGAAAAGATCTCACTAAAAGAAGCGAATGGTTATGACCAATTCTTACTAAAGGAAACGAATTTGTTATGACAGGATTTCACTAAAAGAAGCAAATGGTTATGAATGGATCTTACTAAAGGCAATGAATTTCTTATAGGTTACGGGGAAGAAAACTGGACCGCTAACAAATGGAATCCCCTTCTGGATACACAAAGGGAATCAAGGGACATATCAACATTGGTCCAGTACCCATTGAAATGGAACTGATACTAACACTTCCGAGAACCGAAATTTGATGAAAACCCCAATCTATTCATGATTTAAGAATTTTAAAAGGAGTCCTTTGATGATCGTTTTTCTAATTTGGGGATGCCTTTGGAGAATTCCAATGTTTGGAGAATGCCAATATGATAAAAGACTTGACACTATTTTTTGGAGAAAGAAGTCAAATCACCATATTTATCCTCTATTCCCTCGTCCCATGTGCCCTCCTCTGGTGCGCCCTCAAAACCTTGTGCCCTCCTCTACTGCGCCTTCCTCCTGTGTGCCCTCCTTCTCCGTGTGCCTCTCCCTCCTTCTTCGTGCTCCTCTCCCTCCTCTGTGTGCCTCTCCCTCCTCTCGTGCTCCTCTCCCTCCTTCTCCTCCTCTCCCTCCTTCTCCCCTGCTACCCTCCACTCTGCGTGCATGTGTGTGTTCAACTATTCGCGCGAGTTCAAAAATATGAGCACGATAGTCATGTAGTGATAGTGTAGTAATTTGATTTTGGTTTGGGTTTTTTTTATGTTGTTTTGTTCTGGTTTTATTTTTTATTTTTTGTTATAATATAATCCCTAACTCATAGTCCCCGAGACATAAAATCCCTAAATCATAGTCCCCGAGATATAGTCATGGATACATCCTTGGTGATGAGGGGAAGAAGGGATTCCAGGAACTACTCTATAAGAAATTGATCATTGATATTGGATTTTCACAAGACACATCTTATAAGTCACTCATGGATGTGTTCTGAGATGTGAGTGGTTGTGGCCTAATGGAAATTGGTCAAGATTTCTATCCCTATGCAATGGTGGAATGGAAGTTGGAAGAAGGTAAGGAAATAATTTTATATGAACTCAAAGGTTGTATGGGTATTTCTAGGTTGTTCTTTGTACAATGTGGTGGAAATTCCCATCAAAGTGCATTCAAAAAGTATCAACCTAATTGAATCCTTCGTTATGGAGTTCTAAGAAAACCAAAGGTGAAAGGGAACGATATGGTTGGAGGGATACTCTCTAGGTTTACCCTCAAACATTGGGATGTCAGAGGGATTTTTATTTGGAATATTGGGCCAATTGCATCATGGAAGATAAGATCATTGATTAACGTGGTCAAATCATGGAGATTTAACCCTTCCATAAAAGTCACAAAAGGTTGGTTGGCATTGGCTCCAATATTACAAAAGGAACTTCAGTAATGAAAGAGAAATGAGTCTCGATCATACATCTGGTCCCAACCTTGGAATTATCCACTTTGAAATAGAACGCATGTTACCAAAAAAGATGGAACCATGTCCATAAGAAAGGATTTTGAAAGTTCCCTAATATTCAACCTCTATGTTTCAATGTGAAATGACCAAGGGAAATTATTTGGATGCCTATCCCCAGAGTCCTAACCTAACTACAACATTATTTTGATGGGCCTAGTGGGATTGTACGTGTTAGATTAGATGGTTTATTATTAGGTTTATCTTGGTGGAATGAACCAAGCATGCAATTTAAGGTGTGGGATGTGTGCACGTGTGGTGTGACTAACTTGAAATGAAAATTCTTGCAAACAAAAGTAAATTACAATTAGTTGAAATTTAAACTTATATTGAGAAAGTAAGTAACCAAGATAAGTACTAAATAAAATGATTTTTTCTTTATCTAAGTTACCCTTCAAATATGAAATGTACTTGTGAATATTTAGATTTAAAAATAAAAAACAGTCTCCTTTACTCTTTGGCTCACAAGCAAACCATTTAGAAAATCCTAGGTCTTTATTGGTAAGTAAAATACTAGGGGTTCTAGGGAACTCTTTTCTTTCAACAAGAGACTTTTCAATTATGAAATAAATGGAAATATAAAACAACAAAGAGAATTAACCTATAGTTGTCAAAGAGAACAAAAAAAAAAGGCAATGGCTTCTCACACGAATCTAACTCTAGGAAAAATGCACTGTCAAGGGTGTATGCTTTCTATATGAAAGTACAATCTAAAAGAAATTTGGCCAAGAAAGGTACTTGAAACCTTAGGGGGTTTTCTTCTCAATACTTATGAATTTATTAAATAAAATACGTAAGCTACAACAAAAGAATCCAAAAATAAACCTACAATTCCTAAAGAACACTTAAAAAGATGGAACAAAAAACTTAAAAATGGAAAAAGGAAGTTTCGAGAGCCCTTGGAGAAACTCACCTAGAAAGTTGTGTTGGCAATGTTGATTATGCCCCGTATTCCTATGTCGTTCAATGATGATAACATGCCAAAAAAAAATTGTTCAATGAAAATAACATGCCAAAAATTGTGTTGGTCAATGCACTTAATGACCCCCAAAAATGCATTGGCACCTAAGGGTTTCTGGATAGTTGTAAGCTAGTCTCTGAGGCAAATATGAGTGGTTTTTGACATTTGTTTCTTGAAAACACTGCACATAAATTATGCATGAGCTATCTCAATATGGTGGGGATGGAGAAAGGGAAATAAAAGAATATGGGAAGGACTAAATGACTATTGTAAGAAAGGACTTCTCGCCTAATGAGCATATGGTTAACAAAGCGAGGAATTTCAACACATAGAAAAGGTAACTTAGATCATTTGCAAGCTTATTTTCCCATGAACAGGCCCACATCAAGTGAAGGAATAAAATTAAGAAGGTACATGTGTTGTCCCATTCCATGTCAACAACAACACATCCATTCACTAGGAACAAATCGATTACTCCACTAAATTAGGGTTTATAGTTTACACGATGAATTGATGATGGAATAAAGTGGGTGTGTGAGTCAAATTTGAGTCCAAAAACCCTCCCATGTCATTAAGGCATGTGAATAGTCTATCCATGTCAAATTTAAATGCATTCAGAAGCAGTTTGAAAAAAATTCAATGTTGGCCCCATTCACAGGTCATTGTTGCCCGTGTCTAGTCCTAGTACAATTTCCTTGTAAAATTTGTATAAGATATTTGGAGAATGATAATTTTGAAGGTGTTATGCCTATTCCTACACACCACGGGATATCACCTCTCATTGGCAGTCCGTGTATGGATCCGTTTTAGTTTTGGGTTGTTAGTTTTTCCAATTGCACACACCTTTCAATCTAGCAGGTACTAGCTCGGGGAGTAGGAACTTGGAACTAGAACTTGGATTTTGGGCTAAGTTCTTTAAGTCAATTCAACTTTTACCATGCCCAAAACCAAGAGCCAACTTAGCTTAAAATGCAAAATTTGGCTCAAAAAACCAAAACTTTTATGAGAAAACCTAACTTTCCAAATGGAGAATGGAGAAGTTTGTGGGAAAATTGACCACAGATACATTTAATGAGAAGATTCAGGCATTTTGCAAAAAATGTTGTATGAAGGATGGGTTGATGTTGATGAAATATATGGAGGAGAAATGCTTCTCTCAATCTTAACCAGTTTTAAAAAATTCAGAAGCAGTAGTCAATCTACATATCTTTGGGCACAAATCCTAAGAAAGTAGTTGACTCTAAAAACTGATTGTACGATGAAAAGTATGGAACTTCTTCAGACTGATCAATGGGAGAAAGGCAATTGGAATTTTGATCGGGGGCGTTTCCCCTGAACCCCCTGAAAAATGGGGGGTGGCGATGATGAGTCAAATTTCAACTATGTTATAAACCTCATTTTTCATGAGCTTCTCTTGGTTTCAAGAATAGTTCATTCTCTACTAAAAAGGGGAAACCACGTGAAGGTGGAATCTCTAATTATTCCCCCCCCCCCCTCACATCACTCTCAATTTCCCCATACCCAATTTGAAATAGTAAAGCACATGTAAAATACTATATTATACAAAATAAAAACATGTAAAGATCATCATATAAAACACATACCTCTATATATCATTCATCTTCTTCTCCATCAAACTCAACATCATCAATATTGTCTTCATCATGAACATTGTCATTTCCCCAATACCCAATCTATCTAGATTCAACAACGATAATTAAAAACGACACTAAGATTACATGAAAGAAAAAAAACATAAGAGATCTATAGTACAAATCACTCACCACATGTAGGAATATCATTGATATTCTTCTTCATCCAACTCATCATATTCTGTATCATCATCTAGTATTTCAGAATCATCGTCGAATCGATTAGCCATATCATCATCATCATCATCAGTACTGTCATAATTTTCGATAATATCATCATCAGATATAGCGTCATCGAGAACATTATCATCCACATCATATGGTCGATCAACTTCTTCGACTTCGTCATATGACGATACACGGTCTACCTCCTCATGTTCCTCTGTATCACCTTCTAGTTCTTGAATATCATCTTCTTCTGGTACATTATACTTTACAAGCCTTCCTCTTGGATCATATCTAACAATAAACGACCAACCTGGTTTACCGGGAACCTCGAAATAGAATACCTGCTCACATTGGCTGGGAAGAACATAAATTTCTAGACCCGGATCAAATGTCCTTGTATTAACCATGGTAAAACCATTGTCATGCTGAATAACAGTTCTTTCAGGATCACGTTCATTTATCCGTAAACGATACCATTTAACCTCAAATAGAATTATCTTGAAGGATTTGAAGTCACACTCGATTATATCATCCAAATATCCATAATATATGTTTTCTGTTAGTCTTGGATGTTTGTCACTTCTAGAAGAAACATTAGTGACTTGAAACACTGCAGTTATCCTTGAATATGCGGTTTTCTTCGTGTCATCCACCCTTTTGATGCGAAATTTCCGACCATTATACCACATAGCTTTGTGGTGCTTCAACTGCAATATTCCCGATAAGTACAAAATAAATTAATAAACATATTTAAACTTAATAAATATTAAAAAATAATACATTAACATTTTGTATAATAACATAAAGTGCGGGTGAAATTTTATATGCTTACCTGTTTATCTTTTAAACCATATGCTAAATCAATCTCCCTCTGCGTAAGATTGTGATCTTCATTACGATGAGCTCTTTTAATTAATGTAGCCACCCCTTCCCATGATAACCTACCATCATGTTGTTCACATTGTTCTATCCATAGCTTCATCCAATCAATATTGTTAGCAATATATAAATGTAGTGCATCCCACACTCGACCAACTGAAATAAAAAAAATATAAATTAGTAAGAATAATGAATAATAATAATTGATGGAGGTATAATATAAATTGAAGAAATACAATATAGATAAAAATCAAATAATATAATACCTTTCACTTTCCTCATTTTACCATTCCTAACCAAGACCTCCACTTCAGATATTTTGACGTTATTGACACCCCAAATGCAATGCATATTAATTTTCCTCCCTAAATCAGGAAGATAATCGCTAATATACACTAACGTTTGATATACTATATACCCCTCCACCATAGAACCCTCAGGACGTGCTCTTTGTCTAACTAAAGCCTTCAATGACTTCAAGTGTCTCTCCACCATCCACATTGACCTTGTGTGTACAGGTCCACACAATTCAATCTCCTCAACCTGGTGTATGAGGTAGTGTTCTTGTGCATTGAAAATTGTTGGAGGTAGATACTTTTGCATTGCACACATTAAACGAGGAATTTATCTCTTCCAATATTTTATATCTTCCTTATGTATTTCTTTAGATGACAACCACCTACAAATATTATGAGAACAAAATAGGTTTCAACAAAGACAATATTGTATACATGAATATTACAAGTAAAAAACATGTCATCAACAACTTCTACAACATTTTTATTACATATAAATAATAATATGTAATTCATCTATCGTTATTTACCTCATGTATTTTCCAAGGTCATATATAACTTGTTTTACGTTGTTGTCAAAGCTGTCAGGCAAAGATAGAGGTAGCACATACTGTAACAAAACAATGGCACATTAATAAATTTCCGATTTCATATTAACAATATATTTACAAAATTTAAAAATATTACATCGATTCTTACCAATACATAACAAATATACGAAATAAATTATCTTGATGAAGGTATGCCAATCATGAGTTTTTAACCCACCAAAATCACCTTTCTTTGTTAATATATTCTTTATGTTTGAAGCAAATCCTATTGGAAATCTAATTTTTTGAATGATCTATTTTACAACATTGCTTTCATCTTCTTTAAATAACCATGGGAGGCTATTTCAATCGACTCCATTAGTCCTATTTAAATCAATAATATTTAGCATTGCATGATTGGCTTCTTGAATGTTACTACAAATTTTAGAAAAAAATTCTTTGTCACGCCTTCCATCTAAGATTATCCACAACATTTCTGTTACGTTCTTCCCGATATGCATTGTGTCGAACAAATGAGTTATTTCTAGTTGCTCATAGTAGGGAAACCTACTGAATTGTTTGGGGAAACTTTTCATTCCTCATGGAAGCAGATCAACACCTTGATGAACAACTATATGTTACATAAATGAAATTAACACAACAATTGTTAGATTATACACAGTAGACATGAGAATTCAACACAATTAAAAAATGTAATATATTGCATATGATGACGAAGATTGACTTACATTGACGATTTGATCTGTTATATTCCAACTTCCATAGGTGTGGTGTCATTCTTCATCGTTTTATCCCACTCTCCTCTTTCTCATTGAAAACATGTTTATCGGTATTTTGATACCTATGGTTCTTAGGGATAAAGTGCCTATATTCATCAAACACCTCCTTTCCTAAACTTCTTGAACGACGAGATCTCATCCTAGGACCACAAACTGGACATGCAAATTTACCCTTTGTTTGAAGACCTAGAAGATACATGTCAATGGCATCATTAGTTATATAACAAGCAATTATTTAAAAAACAAACATTATAATATCATCAACATCTAACTTATTTAAGTGCAATAGTGTGTTACATACCACAAAAATGTGTTAGTCCCGGTGCATCGTGAATTGTCCATGTAAGAATCCCATGGAATTGAAATCCTCTTTGACCTATTAGTCTAGAGATGTTGTACATAGTGATGTCGTCCCATAACTTTAACAACTCATCGACAAGAGGCTCAATATATACATTCATATCTTTCACTTGGCACTTACCTAAATGGTTAAAAAATACACATAATTATTACACCTTGTATACATATATGAAATTGTGCAATGAACAAGACAAATGAAATGTTAAACATTAGAAAAAAAATATCGTTATAAAAATATACCTGGAACAATCATTGCCAACATTGTGTGCTCTCTCTTTATTGACATCCAAGGAGGAAGGTTATTGTTTATAACAAAAACAGGCCACACCGAGTAGATAGACCTGAGTTCACCAAATGGATTTACACCATCAGTTGCCAATGACATCCTAACATTACGAGGTTCTTCTTTAAAAATTGGCCATCTTTCTTCGATATTTTTATATAAAGAACCATCTTCAGGCATTCGAAGAACACCATCTTCACTTTTATTCCGTGCATGGTAATCCATAAACTGTGTTATGTTCTGACATCTAAATAGTCGTTGCAGGCGTGGAATTATGGAAATATAACGAAGAACCTTGTGAAGCACATTTTTTGTTAATTGATCAGTTTGATATCTACTGATTTGACATTGCGAGCAATTCGATTAAGATGCATATTGTCCATAATATATGATGTGATCATTGGGGCATGCATCAATAGCTTGATATTCCATTCCAATTTCTTTCAGAATGGTAGATAATACTCGGTATGTGCGAGGTAACTTATTTGGTGATGGTAAGAAATATTCACCTATCAACCTACAACAACAACATACAAAAAAAGAATCAATAATGAAAATTATATTAATCATTATAAATATTGCATCCTTAATTTAGACATCAATTGACACTGAAAATAAAATAAAATAAAAGTTGAAAATTGCATAAAACTGTAAAATTATGTTGCTTACCTTAGGATATGTGTCATACATGTGTTTGACAAACCATTTGATACCTTCAAGTTGACCAACAAAATTACAACAGAGAGAACACTTTTTTTGTGCCTTCATATAGGGATTCAGTGGCATTTTGAAGGATAGGTTTATCCAAAATATATTCATCATCATTGTCCTCATCACTGTCATCATTATCATCCTGCAAGTTTTCCTCCTCCAAGTTGACATCAGCATCCATTGGAGCATTATAAATGTCTTGGATCAATCTATTTGTCCCATCATCATCAACTGTATTATTAATATCATCATTTTCCATAGGAATAGCGTGATCATCATTATCCACACGATTAAGTTCAACTTGTTCTTCAGTATTTTCTCTATGAAAACGTATCCTGCTAGGTGACATCACATTCTTAGGACTATTTTTTCTTTAATAAAAATAATAGAAGCAATAAAATACAATTAGAGTATATCACAAATATTATTTTGAAAGATAATTAAAAAAAACAATTAATGTATAATACCCTTAAAGATCTATAATAACTAATTACTTACCATGGGACGATATTCATTGCCCCCTTCAACATGCCCATTCTCCCTACAATGTTTTTCAACTATTTTTAAAGGTAGTCTTCTTCCATT
>ML796023.1:130432-141498 GCA_009831015.1 Picea engelmannii | reverse complement strand
GGAGTTGACATTGTAATTACCTATTACAACAAATCCATTGAAACATTATAAGTACAATATACAAATCTATTCAAAAAATTTGGTATATATTTAGATATTTGTAATGAAAATTATACAGCATGTTCAGAAAAAATAAGGGACAAAGCGTGAAACCTAAAATCAGCTGGAAAAAATAAGGAACAAAGCATGAAACCAATGCATTTCATATCCAACGTACAACACTTTCTATTTGGGAATCTAAATGACACTTGGTTCTAAAACAACACATTGACCTACACATAAACATCCAAACATAAATGAATCTTCTAATAATCTCTTTGTTTCAATCCACCTACTATTATGTTGTCAAAATTGAGGAACAAAATTGATAGAAGTGCAAGAAAGAGTTTGGGGAGAAAAATAAATCATGACATAAGAAGCGTAAAGGAAACTTTAATTCTCATAAAAAATGATGATGTAAAGAAAATTAATTTGAAGACAACCAATCAAAGCTGGCAAGCAATTCCTTGGCATGGTAATGATAAATGGTACACTATGTTAGCAATCAAAAATAACTTTCTAATGATTTCCAAATCACATGATAAGACGAGCATTAAGAAGAAGAATCATTTTCAATTTCTTCATATTTAAAGGCTTAGAGACAAGCTCTTAAAGGTGGTATTTCAATGTATAAATCGATTTTCTTCTTAAATTAAACCTAAGTTTATTTTAGGGTTTTTGGTGGCTAAGTGGAAAATTTCACAGTGTATTGAGCTGCCGAAAGCTCTGACTTTCGGCGGCTAAAGGGAAAAACGCAATACCAATGAGCCGTCGATTATGCTGAAGAGTCTAGAATTTAATTATTTCTACCCAGATCGCGTTTTTCGAGTTCCAAAACATGTGGGAATGGTATCAAATTAAAGAAAATAATTATCAAAAGTTAAATCATCCTCCTCATTAAGTTTTGAAGACATATGGCGAAAGAAGGACGCCAAATGGCATTTCTATTTTTGACAGAAATTGCCCAACTGTCCAAAAGAGATCTCAAACTCCATGATCTTGACCTCCAAACTGCTAAGTAATGCTAAGAGGGTGAATTCGACCTACAATGATCTTACTTGTCATATCCTTTTTTTATTATATTCAGTTTTAGTTATTTTCATGTCCATTTTTATAGGATCTTGAAATTGTGATGTAAAGGCTATAAAGCCTGAGACCTTTGAGGTTTAGAAAGATAAACCATAAAATATTTCTAAGGAGTTAAAATAAACCATAAAATATGATTTAAGGAGTGAAAATAAACCATAAAATAGCTCAATACCACCAAATTACTAAATAACATAGAAATTTTTTAAGTACTGACCTTCAAAATCTCAGCTATGTAGAGTCTGATCAATTCAATGTTTCTCTTCTTGAAAGAGAATTGAAATCAAGATTTCATAAAAAACCAGAACACCATTGCATCAGAACACCCGAATGATTATTGCAACTGTAGAAAATGATTGTCACAACTATAGCAAATTTGTCGTAACTGAGATATATATAGGATTGATTTCGTCAGTCTTCCGACGAATTTGGTCAAATTGATCAAACAATAAGTCAATGACCGTTTGATTCTCACGTGTGCCATAGTTGGTCGTTATAACGACTAAAGTGTGTCGCTATAGTGACTAACTCGTGGTTGGTCGCTCCAACGATGAAAGTTAGTCGTTATAACGACCAGCGTGGAATGTTGGTCACTAGAGCAATTAACAATTGGACCCCGAAAACAAAAGTAAATTTAGTCCAAAAAAAGCAAAAACATTATGACAAAATTTTAAGCCATCGTAATTTCCACCCAATGTAGTAGTGTTCGGTGCAGCCTCTGTCACAAAAATGGTCACCTTCGACAGGATTGTAGTGGTTGGAGCTCTCCCGGAGATTCTTAAGACTTATAACTGCAAGAGTTTTCATACATCTCTTTGCCGAATACAAACCACAATATAACAGGATCTTTCCATTTCCCCTCGGAGCTTTTCAGGTCTCCTTCTCCTTCGGTTATGACCTCGGGTAAGCTACACTCACATTGCCCCATATTTTATTCTACTTTAACGCATTTGAAAAAAGAGGTTTTTGATGCCTCGGACTGGTTGAAGGTGAACACTACTATTGAGGGGGGGGGCCTTGGAGGGGATTTCTACGACTATTGGGTCAGATGAAAAGGTCACCTATCCACTGAAGACAAAAAAAACTAGGAGTTTATCCCTCACATTTTCTAATGCTCTAGTTCCCCATAGGGTTTTGCTTCCCATAGAAATATCTTCTTCACCTCTCACTTCATCTCTAGCTCTGGAGGCCTCACAACCTACATCTCCCCCCACCTTTCCACCTACTATCAACCTCAAGTCCTCTTCTACCCTTCCTGATTATCAATAATCTGCGGAAACATACTCATCCCTAATTGAGGTCCTTAACTCCCTCTTACCTTACCTGTGGAACCACTCGTCCACTATCCCCTTGATTGCATACTTGGGTAAGTTAGTGTATAAAAATTTACCTAAATATGGTACAACCAACACCTCCCGTCTGGTGGGTTTGGACACGGGAAAAGAATATGCCTGGTCATGTGGCCTGGGGATTGAGTACTCGCCAATAAAAATCCATAGTGCCAGGAAGAAGTCCACCCCCTCATCATCCCAATTACCCGATTATGTTTCTCCTCCCAAGGAAAATAGGGCACTTAGAGCATTGAAGGCCCTGGCAAGGGCTAGATAATATTTTTTATTTCCCTCAATCTTCGAGGGGTGGGAGGCTCCCTTAAAACGACCTTTGTGAGACGTCTAATGGAAAAGAATCATCCAGACATCATTTTATTACAACAAACACTGGTCCCTGATAAAAACTATAGATCATTCATGGGTGGCCTCTGACCATCATGGGTTACATGTGTGGTAAAATCTATCGGGACCTCGGGTGGACTCTTGGTTGCTTGGGATCCTGAAAAACTTGTTCTGGTACCTTATCTTTCTGTTGGTGGCATATTATGTATAGGTCATTACATTTAAAATAAGAAGAAGCTATTAATTCTAAATACATATGCAATGTTCGTGGAGAGGAGGATCTTTTGGAACGCGGTAGAGGAAATCATCATTCTGTCACATAAAAATCTTATCATAGCTGGTGACATGAATTTCACTATTTCTTCTAGTGAAATCTGGGGTGGATCGACACAGGCTGGGCCACTATCTGATTACTTGGAATCTCTTTTCCAAAACAACCACTTATTTGATGTACAACCAGACACTATCGTCCCTACCTAGAGGAATGTTTGTCAAGGAACTAGCTCTATAGAAAAGCGTTTGGACAGGTTCTATGTATTGGAAGAGCTACTTTCATAGGTTGGTATACACCGCTCTTGGGTGTAATATCCCTTTGTATCCGATCGTGCCCCTATTCTATTACAGTTAGAGATCAGGCCTAAATATAGACCTTACCCCTTCAAACTGAATCCACATTGGTTAACAGAAAAAAACTATATTTCCCTAGTTCACGAGATATGGTTAGATCCACAATATCTATTTGGAGGCAAGCAACGCATGATCTTTTGAAACTAAAAGATTTAAAAACAAGGACCAAGTTTTGGATCAAGGAAAATAATAGGATTTCTCTTCATAGAATGGAACAGTTGGAATTTGACATAAATGATATTTTAACTCATCGGGTCAATGGTGTACTAACAGATGATACTAAAAAGTCATTAATATATATGGAACATGAGCGAAATAACCTCCTAAGAGAAAAACAGGAACTTTGGAGGCAGTGCAACATAGCTATTTGGATTAAGGGAGGTGATCAAAACACAAAATTCTTTCACCAGTTTTCCAATTATAGGAGAAATAGAAAACACATTTGGGAAATTGAAGACTCCTCGGGGTTTCTACACACTGGTCAAGAGAATATTAAAATAGAGGCAGTGATATATTTTAGCAATTTTTTCAAAGCACAAGATCAACTTTTATCCATGGAACAGTGCAGGCTTTTTAGACTCTTTACACTCATGGTTACAGATTTAGATACAAACTCTCTAGCTCGTCCCGTCAACATAGAAGAATTAAAAGATGTGATACACTCTTTTAAGAAGGATAAGAGTCCAGGTCCCGATGGATGGACCATGGAATTCTTCACCGTATTTTTTTTATCTTGTGGGGAACAATCTGCTGGATATGGTGGAGGAAACTAGAACTACTAGTCAGGTAATCAGTGGTATAAACTCTAACTTTATTTCCTTGATTCCAAAGAAAAACAAGTCATCAACCTTCAATGACTACATCCACATCTCAGTCTGCAATATTGTATACAAAGTACTATCCAAAATTATTGCAAATCGCATCAAACCCATACTTTACATATACATCTCTACAGAACAGCTCGGGTTCCTAAAAGGCCGACAGATACCGGACACCATAGGCACAACACATGAATGTATTCATAGTATCAAGAAGAAGAATATCAAATCTATTATCCTGAAGCTCGACTTACAAAAAGCTTATGATTGTATCGACTAGGACACCTTGAGATTGATTTTATTACAAATAGGTTTTGATGTACAGTTCTTCAATTGGATAATGAGATGTGTATCCTCCTCCACCTTTGAAATTCTAGTAAATGGGGAAGTGATTGATTTCTTCTGGAGCATCAGGGGTTTGCATTAGGGTTGTCCTCTTTCCCCATTATTATTTATCTTGGTAATTGAAGGACTTAGTTTGCTACTAAAATATAGCAAGGCAACCAGGAAGATCATAGGTATTAAAGTTTCCAGGTTGATAAGGATAATACACATTTTATTTGTTGATGATATATTAATGACAAATGCATCCTTAAATGAATGGAAATAAATTGAAGACACCATAAAAAACTTATGCAAAGCCTCTGGGTTAAACTTTAGTATACAAAAATCCACAACTCTATTTGTCGTTTTATCGGATGTTGAAATAATTCCTTTTAGGAATATTCTTCCATATAGTTTTGCTCTGCTCTCCACAGGTTTCAAATATCTTGGTTGTTATTTTTCGACGGGTCCCCACATAAATTCATATTGGAATTGGCTTTTAACTAAATTGGAAAACAAAATCGATCTCTGGTGCAACAGATGGTTGTCCCTGGGTGGACGTTACATTTTAGTCAAGTCAACACTAGAAAGTATGCCAGTTTATTGGATGTCTCTGACCATCATCCCTTGTTCAATTTTAAACAAGGCTAAGAATCTCATGTATAACTTCCTTTAGAGAGGGAACATGGACCCGCCACATCTACATCTATGCAGATGGATGTCTCTGGCAAAACCAAAGGGTCATGGAGGCTGGGTTTTTCAAAATATTTTTCTCTTTAGTAAGTCTTTGGATGCAAACACATTATGGAGGGTTCTTATGGGCATCGGTATCTAACATGATGTCATAAAGGACAAGTACCTATCATCGACCACGATCATAAATTGGCTCAGGTCTCCATCCTTTTCCATGACGTCAGCTTCCAAGATCTGGGGTGGTTTAATGAAATCAATTCACTTGATTACACACTGGCTGAGTTGGCTTCCGGGGCTCCTCTATAATGGATGGTGGCAGTTGGAAATGATAAAATTATGGGGTTGGAGGACAACTCTTTCCTCTCACTGGATTTGATTACCATCTTAAAACAAAAGAATATCACAGTTCTCTCTCAGGCATGGAAAAACGAGGATAGATCCGGGATTTCTCCCACCTAGTACAGTTATACATACCTGGACCTCTCTGGCTTGATGGCTATAGAGTGGGATTGCTTCATCAAATCCCTTATCAATTCTGGTGTTTCCATAGGGAACGAAAATGATATCCTGATGTGGATGGGAGGAGACCACTCCGGTATATTAACAAAAAAAATGTATATACATGGCATATATTTCTACATAGGACAACAACTCAATTAAAGGGTGGAGGCGTGGTATATGGAAATGGGCAATTCAACTAAAAATAAAATTATTTTCACGGTTGGCTATTGAGGGGAAGATACACACTTGGGAGAATCTTCGGAGGAAAGTATGGGTAGGTCCTATTCACTGCTCACTCTGCAAATGTTCTACTGAAGACATAAATCATTTATTTATCTCATGCTATTTCACCCTCTCCATTTGGAAGAGATTAAAAATTCATCTTCACCTAAAGGATATTTGGAGGGGCTCCTCTATAATGGACTGCTATAATCACTAGACAACGGATAAAAAAAGCATTCCTTTCCTCCCCACCCTCTCTTGTTGGTTTCTATGGTTGGACAAAAACGCTATTATATTTGAGGACGGTCCTCCATATGGCAGTCGAGTTTTCATTAAAATTTTGGGCGCACTATAGTGGAAGTTGAGCATACAAAAGTCTCCCCAAACATGTCAAAGATACTTTACATACCATGAAGGATTCACCGTAACATGTTTTGATGGGGTTTCCATCGTAGATGGGAATCTTTGTGGTGTCGGGGGGTTTCTAAAATGCCATGGATCCAAGGTTACCAGATGGATTTTGAATTGTGGACATGGTACAAACACAAAATATGAACTATTGGGGGTCTAGGCATCACTGACTATAGAACATCACCTCTCATATAACAAACTATAGATCCTTGGTGATTCTAAGGTGGTCATTGACTGGCTGAACAAACAAGGAAGATTACAAGCTTGCGCCATTGAGGGTTGGAAGGGTAAAGTTTTGGGCCTATTAAATTTGTTTCAGGATATAAGCTTCCATCATATATACATGAATCACAACATAGAGGCAAACATATTATCAAAGAAATCCTTTATGGAACCGGAAGGTAGGATCACCTTATACAATTGGGAAAATGGCATGGAGATCCATAGAGAACAGATCTCCCTCTCCTAGTGTATCCTTATGTAAATGTCCTAGTAGATACTTTTTGTATGTTTTGTCCGTTGTTTTTTGATACTTTATCATGGTTTTTGTATATTTTGTGGTCACTTTGGATGAATTTATGTGACTTAGGTATAAGTCACTTTGAACTAGTTATGTGATCCTTGAGTTGTAAAGTTATATTTACTAATATAATGGAGAAATTTTCTTTTTGGAAAAAAAGTGAAGTGTACCGGTGCGTAATGTTAAATGGCACCGATGCAATTTATTCAATGAGTGTATTTTTTTATAAAGTATGGCAGTGTGTTTAAAAATTTACTTGTCGGGGTGTTATTTTTCTAGTATGCGTCGGTGCAGTTAGTTAAAATCGGTGGACCACTAGGTTAAATTTTATATAGCATCGAGCTAGTGGTATGGTTAATGAAGTGTAATGGGTTGGTGCGGGTATGAGCCAAGTTTGCACTAGTGTCGGGGCATTCTGAAAAACACATTGTTTTGTTTTTTAGTAATGTATGAAGGTGTGCTATATTGAATGACACCATCATGAACATATATGGGCACACTGACAATGGTGCTCAATGGGTATTTAACATAGTATGCACCAGTAGAGTTTGAGTGTTGTTAACCCTTCATAATCCCTATGCAAGATGGAAGTGAAAGTGGACATAAAGCCATACCAATGTGAGATCGCTGCATTAAAATTGAATCATTGGTTGCAACAACCAGAAGTTTATTTTAGCCTTCACCATATAGATGAAGAGAAAAATATTTCATTTGTTAGATTGAATTTAGAGGGTCGTGATTTAACTTGGTGGGAAATCCATACATAAACACTGAGGTTGGAGGGTGATCCACCATTAGCTAGATGGGAGGACTTCAAAACCATCATCAAGCCTCAACTCTACCCTATCGAGTTTGTAGAGGACCAATGGATCCGATGGCATTACTTCATGTAGAGGCAGGGGCAGAGTATATAAGAGTACACCACTAAGTTCAGAAAGATGGCCATCATATTGGGTATCTCTCCCAAGAACCTGGATGTACTTCTCAAGTATCTAGGGGGTTTACCCAGTCATCTATGAAAGTAGGTGATGCTCTTCAAGCCAAATACAATGGATGAGGCATGCACAAAAAACTTGGAAAACATAGGCCAAAAGAAGGGGCAACTAAGTGGTTCGAAGAAGAAATACCACCGGGAAACTTCCGAGAGGAAGAAGAAGAGGAAAGGGGGAAAAGATAAGAATATAGTAGCCACTACACATTACTGCAAGATACCAACAACCATTGAAATAATTGAAACATTGATTGTCAAACTAAGGAAAAGTGTTGGACTACATCCAAAGATGAACCCAAAGAACCCCAAGAAGGACAAAAGAAAAATAACCTCTTAGCCACATATTCGATCAATCAGGTTGAAAGTAGCTCGGATGTGGATGAAAATATTTTTGAGTGAATCTGTGAAGAAGGAGGTGAATCTGAGTATCCTTCATCAACATGAAGAGAATGATATGACCAAGATCTTCCACATCAAGATTCGAGTCAGGAAGATCAAGATAGATTCTTTGTTCAACTCTGGTTCACAAGATAATATCATAGCAACATATTTGGTCAGTAAGCTTGGATTGGAGTTTCACAATCATCCTATCCCCTATCCATTGGGTTGGGTAAACAAGGATGTAGAGATAAAGGTAACGAAACAATGTAAGATTAAATTTGTTGTAAGTGTTGATTTTATCGATGAAGTGGAATAGGATTTAGTACCCCTTAATGTATGTGGATTAGTTTTTGGAAACCCTTACATATATATGATGGATGAAATATTCATATGGAGAGCCAACTAGTATCGAATGATCAAGAACATGAAGTCCTATGTCATCAACGCGCATAAAGGAAAGTGAAAGATCTCAATGGAAAGTGCCAACCAAGAAAAGAAGTTGATTAGTTCTAGTAAGAAATATGTTTTTCTTTTCTTAAGAGAAAATCAGTCTGATGATGAGTCAATGAGAGTGAAGGCATCCTTGGAGGGGTATACTAAAGAGTAGAAAAATAAATTGGAGGAATTTATACATGAATACAGAGGAGTGTTCAAGGAGCCTAGAGGGATACCACCCAAGATGGATGTGGAGCACAATATACAGTTATTTCTAGACTCTCCATTAGCGAATATTGGGTTGTATATACAGTTTGTTCTAGAAACTAATGAAGTGAAGAAGCAGTTGCAACAGTTGTTGGATAAGGGTGTGATTCAACCAAGTACCTCACCTTGTGGGTCACCCATCATAAGCATACCCAAGAAGGATGGGACATGGAGAATGTGTAATGATTATAGGGCATCGAACAAGATTACACTGAAGAATTGATACCATCTTCCCAATATGGTAATCTATTGGACCAATTGCAACATGCCAAGTACTTCACTAAGTTCAATTTGAAATCAGGATATCACTGGGTATGAATCAAGGAAGAAGATACATGGAATACTTCCTTCAAGACAAGGCAAGGTTTGTATGAGTGGTTGGTTATGCCATTTGGTTTATGCAAACACAATGGATACATTTAAGAGACTAGTGAATGATGTTTTACGCCCTTATATAGATTCATTTGTTATTGTATAGTTGGATGATATATTGGTTTATAGTGATACCTGGGATGAACACATATCATATCCTATGTAGGTGTTAGATACCTTGAAGAAGCACAAACTACTAACCAATCTCAAGAAATGAAAGTTTTCTCTGTAGTCTTTGGTGTCTCCGGGGTATGTGATTGGTGGAGGAAAGCTTAAGATATATCCCGCAAAGATGGAGGCCATCATGAAATGGAAATTTCCTAAAAATTGCATAGAAGTTAAGAGATGTTTTGGGGTAGCACAATACTTGCGGAAGTTCATAGCTTTGTTTAATGCAATAGATGCACCACTCCATACAATAACAATGGGAAGTAAGATTTTCCACTAGGCGAGGAATCAACAGAAGGCCTTTGATGAGATGAAAATAAATATCATTCAAGAACCAATGCTTGCGCTACCAAACTTGCATAAGCCCTTCGAAGTGGAGACAAATGCAAGTGGGTATAGCATGGGAGCAGTCCTGATGTAGGGAGGAAGGGTTATCTTCTTTCATTCTAAGGTATTTCATGGGGTGGTTCTCATCTACCCTGCCTATGATAAGGATCTCCATGCCTTGGTACAAGCTGTCAAAAAGTGGAAGCACTATCTAATGGGAAAGGGGACAATCATCCATACAGATCACCATCTGCTCTAGTGTTTGGAAGCCTAGAGTAAGTTACAACAAACTGGGAACTACAAAGGATGGGGTTATTACATAAATTTCATTTGGCCATAAAGTATAAGAAGGGTAGCACAAAAAGGTTGGTATAAATTCTTTCAAGGCCACCCACATACAAGATTACAACTTTTGGAACTCTGCTGCACATGAATCATTTTACCCATGATGCATATAGAGAGGCATTCACATAATATGAGGACTTCAAGGAGGTGTTTCAACAACTACAGGGCCAAATTCATATCAAAAAATGTGACAACAAGGTTCACTATCATTTAAAGAATGGTTTACTCTACAATCTTGACAAACTTTGTTTCCCTAAAAGTGAATGACTACAACTTATTAGGGATTCTCACACCTCCAAGGTTGCAGGACACTTTGGTTTTGGGAAGACAGCTGCCAAATTGCAGAGGTATATTTATTGACCCAGGATACAAGAATATGTAGCACAGTATATTAGAGGATGTATACTTTGTTTTACCAACAATCCCAACAACAAGAAGCAAGGTCTATACCATCCCTTACCTATACGTACTCGACCTTTGGAAAGCATTTCCTTGGATTTTTTTGGGAGGGTTACTAATAGCCTAGAAGGGACATGACTATTTGTTTGTGGTAGTTGAAAAGTTCATCAAGATGTGCATTCTCATGCATTATAAAAATACCATTAGTGGAAACGAAGCAACAAGCAAGTTCTTTGAGCAAGTCTGGGTGCACTTTGGGATACCAAGGGGCACCATCTCAGACAACGATACCATATTTATTGGTGCATTTTGGACTAAATTGTGGGAGAAGATGGACACTAAGTTGAAGAGGTATACAACATTCTATCCATAGGTAGATGGGAATATGGAGGTAGTCAATAGGAATTTGGTGTATCGTTTGAGGGGTTACAATAAGAAACATTTAAAGAAATGGGATGAAAATATGA
>ML796023.1:108598-126043 GCA_009831015.1 Picea engelmannii | reverse complement strand
TTAGGGTTGTTGACTAATCCAAAACTAGGCATGTGAGACTAAAGAAAAGTTTGATGAAAATGCTAGTCTCTTGTTTTTAAAGTTAAGGAATGTTTGTAGGAATGTGATCATATACACCAAGTCTATTACAGAGCTACAAATCAGATTTTGATGATGAAATTGATGAGGGATTTAAGTTGTGGTACATGTTGAGTACATGGTTGAGACAAGTACTTGATGAGTTGGCGCACATACATGAGGTGTATAGTTGATGACGTTGGTACATATTGATGAGTCATAGTTGATGAGTAGTTGAGACATGATTGGTACATACTTTGTACATGGTTGGATGCACTTGTTTATGGTACAGGTTGATTACAGGTTGGTGCATGGTTGATGAACTTGTTTATGGTACAGGTTGATTACAGGTTGAGGTACAGTTTGATGCATGGTTAAAGCATGGTTCAAATTTATTGGTACATGTTTACAACAGTATATCTCACAGTGATAGTGTGACAGTGGTTCCATCATTCTATTTCTACTTCAGGGTGGCAGGACGGGGAAAGGACAGGTAGTTGTAGCCACCTTCCGGTTGTAGCTGGAGAACATTGGGGGTTGTAGCCTCCTTCTGGTTGTAGCCAGAGAATTGGGGAGTTCGAGCTTCCCTCGGGTTGTAGCCTGAGAAACTAGGGGTGTGGAGCCTCCTTCCAGTTGCAGCTTGAAAACAAAGGAAGTTGGTGCTTCCAATGAATGTAATTCTTCAAGACATATAAGAAAAAACATTTCGTGGTTTTCTCCCGATTTGGGTTTCCACATAAAACACTGGTGTACTGTGTATGTGTTTGATTGTTTATTTCTTACTGCTCATTATTGGATAATAATTCTACATTGATATAACATTTGAAGAAAAATGATTATAATTACGCTATTACTGATTCACCCCCCCTCTCAACATATGTTTGCACGTATGTGTAATATTCTAAAGTGAAATATGAATAGGACCTAGAGAGAACAAAGAAAACTAGAAAATTAAAATATTGAACATACTTATTTAAATAGTTGTTGTTTAAATATAAATTTGGTTTCTTAATAAAATCTCCCAACTTAGTTTCTTTTTCTTAATTTAATATTTAATAAACCAAATTGTAAATATAAATATCACTATAAGCACACATAATATTATAATATTGGTATATAAAGAGCATCTTAAAAGAAAATAAGATTCCTCTCACATTCATTTTAATTCTTAATCTTTTATAAACAAACTCTAAATTTATTTGAAGTTAAATTGAATTTAAGTTAATCTTGATCAAACCTTACATTGTCATCTTCAAAAATGCACTTCACTGTTATCCACTAGCTTATGTAGTTGGCTATACGTCTTCTAGTGTGATACTCCATACTCATTACGGCCTTAGTTGGATTTATATCAAGCAGATACATTGCACACTGGAGCTTGGAAACAGATGGTGCCTGAATGGAATGGCTGCTTTGCAGAAGATGACAGCAGGAATGAAGTTTTCGCTCACAGTATGAAGTTGAGGGTCGAGACCCCATAACGATGCAGTTGAAGAATTGTAAGGTGCAAGGATTCGTGATGTTTTGTATGCTCCATGATAGAAAGAAAAATAATCAAATTACCAAACAGCATTATGAAGTACAGTTTAAAGATGACAAATATCTTATTAGAAGTGTTAATTCAAAATTATAGAGTTGTCACAGTTGCATTAGAAGAAAGAGGAAACTACAGATTTGAATGACAACGAAGCATAAGGCACTCACAACCAGTAACAAGTGTTGAAGACAACAGCAATTTATTGTAGGAGAGGCATAGCCAGTTTAATTTTTGCAACACCTGCCTAACGTACAGAGAGACATCAAAATCTGTGGAACGTTGTTTGGATGGAAACAATGGCAGAACAACAGCTTGGAGAGAATATAAAGTTTTTGGAGATCTCTCAATGAAGGTGATTACACAATACACATCAAATGAAGTTCCCAGGTATTGTAAAGCTCATGGTATTTAGCAACAACTGACAAAAACAAAAATCCCTAAGCAGAACGGGTATATTGAAAGAATAACAAGTAGATCATGGAGATCGCCAAGCGTATGTACAAAACAGAGGTTTGAACCATTCATTGGGTGGATGCAGTAAAGACAGCTGCATATTTCATCAACTGCAGTCCAACAAAGGCAGCTGGATTCATCACACTTGAGGAGGAGTTGGAGTTTATCAGGATAGAAACCTTAGCTAAATCATTTACATGGTTTTGGTAGTACAACTTATCTTTATGTCCTTAAAGAGGAAAGACAGAAATCAGAAAACAACGTACACAAATGTATTTTTGTTGGTTACAATGATTGAGGTGGAATGCATTTGTGTTGCTTATAATGAAGAAGGTAAGGCAAGCAGTAGAACAGAGATGATCTCTGATGCATATCAGATTCAAGAAATTTTGGTTTAATTCTTACCTATATAATTGTTTGACAAAAGTTATAATTATAAAAGCGAATTTAGTAAAGACTCTGGGATGGGGGGTGATAAGATTATTTCAGTTGAATAAGACGTATTTTCAAGAAAATAATAAAGAAAAATAGTTATCCAAACCAAAAACGAAAAATAAAACATTTACCCTTCCAAAAAACTGAGTCGAGGTTTTGGTGTCAAGTTGAAAAGTAATTGCAAATTAGCCAAGGTGCCTTGGAAATGATATCATAATGATCAGAATTTTAATATGGAGATAGAACTATTGATATGGTCAGAATTGGACTATTAAGTTAGAAAATGGTACAAAGAAATGTTGTTTGAAATAAGAGATTGCTTTCTATTATAAAAAATGTATTAATAATATTAGAGATGTCGTTAAATGTAATTTGGAATTATTTTTATAATATAAATACTTTATTTTAATCAACATAACATAACATTCTTCCTTCTTAGCATAGAATTTTTGAAATGGAAAAAACTTTAAAAAATTGTAAAACAACTTTATCAGATTTTGAAATTCAAGGAACTAATATTTATATATATATATATATATATTCATCATGCCAAAGAAGATATTAATACCTAAGTTGATGAAAGTAGATCAAAGAAGTTACCGAAAACACGAGATATTCTGTAAGAAAATCTTGCATTGATGAGCCAAGTTGAAGTACCCAACAGCCCACATCCTTTGAAGAAAGCAAATGAAAAGCAATAGTCCTTTGATGGCTAATTCTTATCATAAGCGAAGATGAGTTTTATAATAACATGGATAACAAGAACTTTGATAGTAAGGTCTCCTTGCATGTTAAGATCCCAAGATTAGCCTTGGGAGTTATCACATATTAATTTTCAGAGGTATCACCTGATGGTTCTATAAGAGGTTATATAAAAATAAATCTGGTAAAGAACAAGATCAGGTCTGATGGTTCTATAAGAGGTTATATAAAAATAAATCTGGTAAAGAACAAGATCAGGTCTGATTGGTGAATCCCAACCAACAGGCCTATCCAAAAATTTGAATGGACTAAATACTAGGTAGTGTACAAAATGATTTTTTCACTTAGCTTTGAATACTCTGTTTTCCACCCTATGAACCCATTAGAAATGAATACACCATTTTTTACAATTATAACTCTGCAAGAAATTTTATGAAATTTCATAACCAAGCTGTATAGCCAGAAGAACGCAATATTGAAATCCCAACAAGTTTTTCATCAAACTTTCTACGTTAATTCTATAGAAAAAGGTTTTATAGACCAGGTAGATCTGAAAAGACATTAAACATAAGCATTTAGAGAAAAATCATTTGCTTTTCAGATCCGAAGTCTTGTATATCACTAGCTATATCAAGTGCGACTAACTGATGCTCATCCAGGATAGAAATTGATTTTGATTTGACAGCAGATTGTGGAATGGGTCATTTCTTGAACATGTATCTATGAAGCATAAAAAAGCAGAGCTTATTAAAAGCTTAGTTGGCATCTGCATCAAATCCAGGTTTTGAGATATTTTACAGATTTGTCATCCATCAGGTTTTGAGATATTTTACAGATTTGTCATCCATCACATGAATTGTCATTTTGCATTATACCTGTTAAGAGCACTTAGATGCTAAATTCCAGCTGTTATGCTCTTTCCCTAAATCACATTCAAGAGCAACCAAAACTTTTGTTTGGATGAGACCCAAAAACTGAAGAGAGCAAGAATACCGCAGAACCAAAATGTTGCAATGGAATATACAGACGCAAGGAAACGTTGGGTTGATTTTGCACACTACCTATTTCAAGTTTGGTAGAGTTCAAATCAGACCAAGTCAAAATCTTCCAAATCATAAACCTGAGATGACATAATTTTAAATGGAAGTTTACCATCCGATTAGTTGTATAAAGATATCCTCCGCTAAAAATTTGTTAAGAATTGTCTGTGAAGGTTTGAACACATCCAGTTGGCTACAATTTGCTAGTGTTACCAAAATTATTTTGAATCAAAGGGTTCACACATGAAAATTTTCTTTTCTCTTGCTATTTACAGTGATCTATAATGTGCATCATTTATCAACTCCATGCTCTATAATGTGCATCGTTGATCAACTCCATGATCTATTGTTTGTGGAGTCTTGCTATCAGTAATGAACACATTGAAGTCCAGTCAAGAATAGATTTTTTAGTGGAAATAAATCTTCAAGAAACTTGGGCATTTTTTCCATTTCCATTTCAATTTCAAGAATGATACCCTGTGTAAAGCAACAATGACACCAACTGACTACTTTTTCCTTTTTCAAGTAAGCACTTTTGTTTATTTATTTTAAAGATGATACCCAATGTAAGTGTAAAACAACAATGGCACCAATGTAAATGTAAAACAACAATGGCACCAACTGATTAAGCAAACCTGGGCGCTTAAACATGGAATTTGTTTGTTTGTTTGAAAATCATAAATGTAAATTTTTTATCTTTTATCAAGATTTTCACAATAGCCACAAAATCAATCTAAACATTTTGCTTCATTTGACATGAGAACAACATGAGAAAAACAACAATGGCACCAACTGATTAAGCAAACCTGGGCACTTAAACATGGAATTTGTTTGTTTGTTTGAAAACCATAAATGTAAATTTTTTATTTTTTATCGAGATTTTCACAATAGCCACAAATTCAATCTAAACATTTTGCTTCATTTGACATGAGAACTAAATGAAGTGGTATTCTTCTGTTTGTTTTAATTAGTATCTATTTATTGATTGGCACCATTACTGATAATTATAAGAATGTAAAATAGTTGAAAGCAGCTGTAGCACACAAGAATCCTAAAAGTAACTGGCCTGGATAATCATTACCATTCTCGAACACAGGACCATATTATAGCAAAAAAGTGAAAAATGAAAATTGAGTGCAACAGTTTGAACTGCATACCATTTGCGCAGACACCAAGCATGTATGTATACGGTGACAATCCTTTGAAGAATTCCAACTTAAAAACAGATATCCAAAACTACCTCTTAGGTGGTCAAATTTGAAGAAACAAATTTCTTAACGATTGCCATCATTCCTTAATTCTCATATTGAAAACACTTTTGATGCAGCATTTACATTGTGAGATCAGAGAGAATATGTAACTTACATTGTGGTTTCTCATAATTATCTATGAGCTTTCTAAATCTAAGTGTGACTCCATGCTTATAAGTACACACTTGCTCATGATGGCTTCGAAGGTCCATACTGAATTTTTTATGATCATATTCTAACCACTTACAATTTGAGTCACATGACATAAAACCATTACCTACTATTGCCTACAACTAACCAACTGATCTCCTTTTGTCCAATTTAAACAAGGGTCAATGCTGTTCACTGCAATTCTCACTGGTAGCTACCCTTTAAGCTCCACTATGTTGTCCACGGGCATCACCACCGTTTCCTCCACTGGATGATGAAGGAGAGGCTGCCTGCACAGGGGGTGTAGAAGGAACTACTTGGTTATCATTTTCATCTAACTGATGCTTTCTAGCTGAGTTTTTGGCGGAGAAGCACTTGTTACAGAGAGAAAGACTTGGGCATGGACTCACTCCTGAGGCTTGCCATTCAGTTGGAGATTGGCAGACGTGGCAGAGAAGCTTCCGAACATGGCGAGCCACCAGAAAATTAGCGGAGTGGACCTTGGCATCACAGGCCCAACAGAGATTGGCCTGGTCCGACTCACAAAACATTCTGGCTGGCAATTTGTTGCAGAGCTCACATTCCTTCATTGGGTCCCCATAATGAATGTTCTCCAATGGTTGAAAGTACTTTTGAAAACATCTTGATGGGTTAGACGAGCATTGGCTAAACCATATGAATCTAGTTCACCCTGTCCTGTCCATGGATGTGATAATTTGTTTTCAGATACAGTGATAAATACACCTTTCCTCGAGTATATATACATCAAAAGTGAATCTTAAATTGAATTCAAGGTATATTCATCCAAGATAAACTTTAAATTGAATGGTTTATATGACAACTCCGTATTCCAACTATTAAACCACTCTTTATAATGAAAATAAATATTAAAATTCTTCAATAATATTGAACTTGACATAACTATTAATGTAGAAAAGTATACCACTGTTTTAAAAACATGTCACTGTAACAAAATATATTATAAATATCACTAGAACTGAGTGAGAGCCAGCTACCCTGAAATGGGTCAAAATGCTCTCATTTCCAAACACAACTTCAATTAAAATTTGGAATTGTGATATGTATAGCTTCACCATGCCTCCAAAGGTTTTTACAAGTTTCTGAAACCACCAGTAACTTCATAACTTCAATTAAAATTTGGAATTGTGATCTGTATAGCCTCACCATGCCTCCAAAGGTTTTTACAAGTTTCTGAAACCACCAGTAACTTCATAAAAAAAACGTAAAACCAATCGAATTTTTCAAAACCATGGAACATATATCACCGGATTTTAACCAAATCTGTGAACAAAGCATTTTGTTTCCTGTTTAGAACGCTTACAGAGTTGGGCGCCAGTAATCAAATCAATGAAAAAGAGGCCCTGGTCCCGGCTTTTCTTCTCCATTCAAAGCTCCATGATTTTGTTATTTGATTTAATAGATGTGGCCCATCGGAATTTGTGCCGGACCCAATGCTCAGATAAACCAAATGAAGAAGGGAATTACAAGTCCAACACCGAGACACATGGCGAAGATTTGAAAGCATGTCACTGTGGAAATACAGTGATGACAACTGTTGTTTTAAACAAGCTGTAGATGATGATTCATGTCTTGAGAGTTTTATCTCAAGTCATTCTCGACGTATAATGGAAGGTGACAACGACATAAGAGTGGGGTGGTAGTCATTCTCGAGGTATAATGAAAGGTGACAATGACACAAGAGTGAGGTTGTTATTGTTGTAGTCAGAGAAAGTAGGAGTACCATGGGATCTTCTCTTAATTATTTTAGATAAAAGTTATTTTCACATAAAATAAAAATATAGGAATAACACTGAATTATAATGGATATAAGGGAGTATATTGTTTTTTTTTATTATTACTGAATTATAATGGATATAAGGGAGTATATTGGTTTTTTTTGTTTATTATTATTTACAAAGGAGGCTTTCCATTTGCAAAGGAAGCTTTCATAGGTTTTCCATTCACAAAGGAGACTCGTACGAAGAAATACACATAGTATAAGGACGGTTGACAAGTATTCATTAAATTGAAAAAAAACTATAAAATTGAAACTCATGATCAATAAATACCATATCCTTATACTTGGTTAAACCACCTACTACTCTAAACTAAGGAAATCAATTTACTATTTTAGAATATAAGTTTTCACAGTTAAACATAATGTTAGAAAATATTTATAGATAAACATTTTGTATATGGTTTTGAAATGTTCAACTTTTAAAGTAGACACTCCATTCATTATCACAGACAACAAAAAAAACATGTTAAAGTCTATATCTAAAGAAAAGGAGAGGTAAAAGGTAAGTAACAGTCGGATAAGAATTAGGAATAGAATTAAATAATGTTGGTTGAGATAAATAAAGGTGAAAAAATAATTGAGAAAAGAAATATTAAAAAGATCATTAAATTGTTATCTTCACTTTTATCTATCTACACGTTTTTCCTACAAGTTTTTGTTATCTAATAATGAGTAAAGTGTCCACCAAAAAGGTTGGACCTTTCTTTATCTATAAATATTCTCTAACATAATTTACTTTCACCATCCTTAAATAAGTGTTGCATGGCAGTGTAGTCCTTGTTAGGTTGGACGTAGAGTAAATGCGTGGGTAGCAAGTTGCACTACATGTGGTATTCGTGAATTAGTTTTATTTGAAATTTATCAAAAATTATTAATGTTTGGTACATAACCAATGCAACCCATCAATTACGGAGTGGTGTGTAGGCAAAGTCGCGGGTTCATTTTATTTAACAGTTATGTCATATACAGTTTGTAGCGAACAATTCCGTCATATACATGAGACTGAGTAATTTATAGAATATTATAACATTGTATGAAGATTTTGATGTCGAGGGTGTTCGGTGATATACTTTTTGCACTAAACAGTTATGTGATATACATTTAACGAATCCATCATATACATGAGACATTAATTTATAGGATATTATAACATTGTATGAACTGAGCTGCCCTGAGGGGAAACCAGCTCAGCCAGTCGAACTGCTTCACAACTGAAGTGTAGACTGTTACTAATGCAAAACGAGTTCAAAACTGTGGCCCGTAAGGGTGGCCGTTGCAACTGTGGAAAGTGTAGACATCATAACTATAGTAACCATGGACAAATGCATGAAAGGTCGACATGTAGATGACAAAATAAGAGAGGAAAACAATAGATAGATCACCGATATGGGTTGTAGTGCCGCGACGGGGCCATGCAGAAGGCGGTAAATTTTGTGTCGTCGAGAAGAGGCGGCTCCTCATGGACTGGTGTCCGGTTCAGTTGCATGGTGTCGTCCATTTGTGATGGCACGTGCTCTTTCTTCTATTCTAGTGCCAACACTGGTGAAAAGGTTGTTGTTGGTTAGGCTGTTGTTGCTTGGCCTGCCTCTAGTGGGAGGTGATCAGCATCCTGTAACGCGGAGAGAAATTGTAGAAGTTGAGAGGCTTTGTTGTCCAGGGCTTCTAGGCGAAACCGGAGGTCGTCCATGTTCAACGAAGGTCGAACACCAGGCACTGCACCAGGGCAAGGGACATAGCAAGGGGCGGGAGAGAAGCGAGAATTTGAGTGGATTGTGCCAGGGACGAGGAGGAGGTGGCTGAACAGGAGGAGGATAGCAGTGAGGGAGTAGGTGGGGGACGGATGACCAGGCGGGGCCGTTTTGGCTGGCAGGCCGACCCGCGTTTCAACTTCCCTCGTAGCCGAGGCATATTCGGGACAGTGGGAGAGTGAAAATCTGCCAGCAACAGAACAGGAGAGGACAAAATCAGAGCATGGAAAGGCTGAGCAGGAGGCGGAGCTCTAAGAATAAAAACCAGGAAAGAATGAGCCATCTGGATCCGGTAGAGCAATTGAAATAGGCCGGGGAGCTGGTGAGTTTCCATAAATGGTCGCACACGCAGAGTAAAGGCCCAACGAGTTCCATTGAAAGGATGTGAAGGCAGAGCAGGGTGCACTCAGAGTAATGGCGCGTTGCCTCGAGCAAGCTGAAGTTAAAGTCAGGAGACACGTGGGCTGGGAGTTGAAGTACATGGGTATGTGGGCAAAAAGAGGAAAAAATAGTTTCACGATATACAAAGTAACAACCGGATTTGCGGACTATTAGAATTTTAAGGGCATCGTATACAAAATAGTATTCTTAACATATGTTTTACATACGGTCGTGGACAAAAAACACAAAAAAATTAGTAGTAACGTTTGTTACCTAGGTTCCTAGAGAAGTGTTTGGTGCAAAATTGACATGGGTTTTCGGGTTGTCGGGGTGCTAGACTGAAAATTGGGCTTATGTTGTTTCGTGGTCTACAAATAGCATGGACACTTCCGCAATATACAAATTGACAAGCGGTCTTGCGGATTATTTGAATTTTTGGATCGCGGGTTCTGGGGCTGCCATGCTGAAAATCGGGCTTTTGTTGTTACCCAAATAAGTTTTCCTTTTTACATATGCTAGTGGACAAAAAAAGAAAAAACAATAGTACCAACGTCTGTTACATAGGGTGGTGAACATAAATATGAAAACAATGGTGTTCCCGAATTAGTTTTCTTAAAAAGAGCGGGTTCTTGACTTAGCTAGTTTTTGGATCGCGGGTTGTCGAGTTGGGGACCTGTTGTTCCGCGGTCTACAAATAGCACCTAGACTTCCGCGATATACAAATTGACAAGCAGTTTTGCGGACTAGTTGAATTTTTGGATTGCGGGTTCTCGGGCTAGCGGGCTAAAAATCAGGCTTATGTTGTTTCGTGGCCTACAAAATTAAAATATGTGATTTGATGAAGTAGATATATAGAGCATGCACGGAATATTCATCCCGAGTTGTCGAGGTTGCGAACTGAAAATTGTGTTTGTGTTGTTCCATTGCCTACAAATAGCATCGAGAGTTTCGCGATATACAAATTGAGAAGTTGTTTTGCGGACTATTTGAAATTTATGGATCGCAGATTATCGGACTAGTAGGTTGCAAATTGGGCATCGGTTGTTCTGTTGTCTACAAATAGCACCTAGAGTTTTGTGATATACATATTGACAGTCGAACTTGCGGATTACCTGAAGTTGAAGTCGCTCATGTCGAATAAGAAAATTGAAATAATAAACTGAATAACTTATTTTTGTATCGATAAAATAATTTATAATTAAATAAAGCAAGTTTAGCATTCCCGAAATCAGTTTTCCCTTTTACATATGCTGGTGGAGAAAAAAAGAAAAAAAAAATTAGTACTGACGTCGGTTACATAGGCTGGTGAACATAAGCATGAAACAAATTGCGTTGCGGAATTAGGCGGGTTATCGGGCTACGGACCTTAAATGCGAGCTTTTGTTGTTCCTTGTGTTACAAATAGAAGGTAGAGTTTCGTGATATACATATTGACAATCGAACTTGCGGAGTATTTGAATTTGGAGAGGCTCGTGTCGAATAAGCAAATTGAAATAATAAACTCAATAACTTATTTTAATATCAATAAAATTATTTATAATTAATTAAAACAAGTTTAGCATTTCCGAATTAGTTTTTATTTTTACATATGTTGGTGGACAAAGAAAGGAAAAAAACATAGTATTGATGTCTATTACATAGGCTGGTTAACATAAGCATGAAAAAAAAACCGTTCCTGAATTAGTTTCTTTAAAAGAGCAGGTTCTTGAGTTGACTAGTTTTTGGATTGCGGGTTCGTGTCCTACAAATAGCACCGACAATTCCGTGATATACAAATTGACAATTGGGTTTGCATACTATTTGAATTTTAAGGGGCTTGTGTTCAAAAAATTTAGCATTCACAAATCAGTTTTATTTACATAGACATACAGGGCGATCGACAAAAGGACCAAATAGATAGCATTCACGAATTAGTTTTCTTTAAAACAGACACTCATCGACACAACAAACTGAAATTTATGAAATTATAGGTTCGTGGAGACCATAAACTATACATAGAAAATATGTAACTCTGTGTACATACTCTCTATGAAATTTTATGAACACATAAAAACAAGAAAAAAACTAGCATTCCTGAATTAGAGCATGGAGGGAACCCTGAATCGAAACTTGTCCAGTTTTTGGATCATGGGTTCTCGGGCTGGGGACCTGAAAATGGAGCTTTTGTTGTTCCATGTCCTGCTGCCAACGTTTGTTACAAAGGGTGGTGAACAAAAGGACCAAATAAATAGCATTCCCGAATTAGTTTTCTTTAAAACAGGGGCTAGTGGATACAAGAAATTGAAATCTATCAAATTATAGGTTCTTGGAGAGCATAAATTACACATACCAAATATGCAATTTTTTAAATACCACCCATAGTTCGGCGATATACAAATTGAGAAGCGGATTTGTGAACTATTTAAAGTTTAAGGGATTTTGTGGCAAAAGTATGAAGCACAGGTGGTAAAGATCCAACAAATGACATATTGTCTAGACGTTTTAGTACAAAAAAAGTAGCGAACACAATTTCATGAAATTTATATAAAAAATAATGAAACCTGTTAGATATTCCTAGAAATATATATATATATATATGAAAGATGATATCTCAAATTTGAGTCAATGATTTATTTCATACTTTATTTTGAAAACAACCAGGCCGGAGAAAAGATGCATAGGAAAAAAAGAGAATTGAGATAAATTAAACATAATGTCTTCACATTCAGCATGGCTGAAGATAAAAATATAGGAACACGTAAATATATAAGAAAACAAAAGAATAGTTTTATTTGGAGTATATGAAAAAATTAATAGTTTGTTACATATCCCTGGAAATGTAAATGCGTTTGTCATATAGACTGGGATTGGGGCTCCCATAAACCATAACAGAAATATGTACAAGAAATAGGACTGTGGAAAGGAGTTGGACACGGTAGAATGTAATACCTTAAAAGTAGAAATGGTAAGATCATTTTTTGGCTATAGATTTCTACTCAGAGAAGTTGGACTAATTGAATTGACAAAGAAAGAACTATGCATTTCCCTGTTGGATTTGGGCACTGACCCACTTCAAGTTCTCTTCAATATAGTTTCTCAAAAGGGAGACATTGATGTCATTGCAAATTTGAATGTTAAAAACTTCATTTTCTAATTCGCTTAGATCAATTGAAAGTTTGCACAGAGTTTCATTGATGTCTGCATTCTGTACCGAATACCGAACTAGCCAGTTGTGCACCTCTTGTTCATGATATTCAATAATGTTGTAAAACATTTCTAAAGACAAGGATTTCAAATTATCAACTTGTTTATCGAAATCTTGATGCCAGCGAGTTGAGGATTAAGCTGGGGTCCTGGAAGTCGTTTGTGTTTCCTGCTAAGTCTATTTTGGTGAGCTTTGTCAATATTGTTTCTTTCTTTGATATTGCTTGCTCACATGACTAGACGATGACATACAGATTTTTCACTTTCTCTTTCTAGCATGATTCTAGTTGAGTGAGCCATTTATTGGAAGAGAGATCATGTTGTCTTCTTCTGGTCTCTGCCATGTTGTTGACATGAAAGGAAAAAGGGATGACCGTGTGCACATAGAAACTTTCTTCATTTTTTAAATCCGTCTGCAAAAGTAGGAGCAAGTTATGTGCCCTGCTCCCTAGGGAATCCATATTCTGTGATATTTCCCAAGCCTTCATAATTAGTTCCATTCTTTTGTTGATATTTTTATCGACATATCCTCTACAAGATGCGAGGAAGCTGGAGGACCCTTTTAGATTTGTTGCAGGAGTGCACGTAGTAGCAGGCATTGTTATTCACAAATAACTGTCAATCAATGGCATAGGAAAAAAGCTTCCCCTAATTCCTTAATGCGGTTCTTTAGTATGGCATTTTCGGCTTCAATGAGTCCAACGGAACCATGAAGAGCATCTTTGGTTTCCATGTGAAGTTGAGAGATTTTGTACGCCTGCATATTGGCAAGGTCAAGTTCTGAACGATGTATTCTTTGGTTATTATTTACATCTTTTTTTTCAATGATTAATTTTTTTGATTCGGATTCAAAAACAACATTCTGGAATACGAAGGATTCATATTCATAAAAATTTAGGGTATCAACCATGTCCATTGAGCAGGCAGGTTGAATTTCATCTGCGGGTTGATTAAGGTTGCAAAATATGCTTTCCAGATCATCGTCAAGATCCATGTTTTCACTGTAAGTTTCGGGCTGCTCCGCCTCTCCTGCAATTCTTTTTCCCTTCTTCTGCACGGGAAGGTCGTGAAGAAGATGTTCACTGTATTTCTACAAAACTGCTATAGAGATGGTGCCAGTACTTTGTCGAAATGTTGATTTTCTCCAGATGTTGCTTGAAATGAAGAACTGGAGGGGACAATATAATTCCCCCGGAAACATCACTTCCATGCGTGTGAATGGAAAACATCCTCATTAATGACAATATCTATGCATGTTGTATGATGAACTATTAGAAGTAAAGCTTAATTATTGCATACTTAGAAGTGAGAAGGTGGCAGTTACGGCGAAGAACATTTAAGGAGTGAAGGTTTCGTGAATGAACCAAGGTGGCAGCGTGCGAATGACATTCCATGGTATTTCAAATTAAGACTTGGAAGAGATTGGAGGTTTCCGGAAGGAAGCAAGTTGGCGGCATGCGAATGACATTCCATGGTGTTTGAAATTAAGACTGGGTAGGGATAAGAAAAGACTTTGCATAAATTGCATTGATGGTTGAACTTCTCGAGCCTTGCGCGCATCAATGACAACTTAGATGGTGCCTGCACGATGACCTATTAGCATTAAAGATTTAGAAAGAAGATATATATATATATAAACACTATTTCTTATTATGCAGATATGCAAAGGTGACGGGCACGAGGAAGAGCAAGCAAGGAAGGAATGGCCAAGTGTGAAAGTGCATAATGAAACCGATGAGTTTACAATGTTGAGGCTGCATGAGTCGGAATTGCTCAACGAAGCAATGTACAGATTTCATTCCATACTTTGCCACTTTCAGGATGGTGGGTACTTCGACGGGCGAGCTCAAAAAAATGCCTCTATTGTTTGGTGTTCTACAAATAGCACACACAGTTCCACGATATACAAATAGACAAGGGGACTTGCGGGTTGGCTTATATTTTATAGACCATTGACAGTTTCTAGATCGCGGGTTCTCGGGCTGGAGGGGTAAAAAACAAGGCTCTATTGCTAGGTTACTTACAAATATCTTATGACAATAATTTGACAAGTGGGTTTGCGTTCTGGTCGGCTCAACATTCTACTCCAGGGCTGGCAGGATCCCAGAAATGAGCAATACATATCAAATATGCACAGATCCCTTATTCCATACTTAGCCACTTATTTGGATCGCGGACTTGTCTTCGTCCGACTCCCAGTGCATATTTCATAATTCATGTGAAACACCAACTCTGTGGTTACCAGACTGGTGTGTGTAGAAACAAGGAAAAATTAGAGCGATGTGTGTACAAATCAGAGATACATATATGCTTTGAAACATACAAATACGAGTTTGCAATAACTTTCATGTATATGTCATAATTCAAGTGCAATACCAATTGTATCGTGATCAAACCAATATGTATCTAAGACAAACATATTGTATTGAGGAATGGGCACATTGGACCAGACATGGTCAATTAGTGCATTTTGCAGATGGACTGTGTTGTTCATAAGAAAGCGGAGACTGTATTTTCACATGTAGTTTTCCAATTCTTTTGTTCTGCCAGTATTTTGTAGCATATCGATATTGAAGTCTCCTACAAGTACAATGGGTCCGTTCAAATGGAAATGGGTCAATGCATTGGAAATAACATGTACTATGTTGGAGAATGTTGCATGGGGAGCAGCATATAGATTCAGTATTGCAACTTCTGTTTCATGAGAAAAAAAAATTGCAAGCAGCAGCTCAACATTGTTTTCTTTGATATGTATATGGTCCAAAATTGGTAGATGTTTTTTCACCAGTATCATGACCCCATGTGTAATGTAACTTGATATGCAATTGTGATTTGGGAATTTTTTGTTCTGCGTGCATAATGCCATGTGTGTTTCTTGCAAGCATAGAATATTGGATTGCATTATATCATAGTCATTTAGTATATCATCCATGTGTGCATTTAAACTGCATGTGTTAAGCGAGAGAATTGATACAGATGAATTTGTTTGTATGGATTGGTAATCATAATGCAGTTGCCATTTTGCGGTGGTCCTCAGTCGTTCCATTTCAATATCAACTTTCTGTTTCACTTTGAAGTTATCTTTTGTGAGAGGACTTAGTAAATACAAGGACTCTATGCTTCTAACACGGGACAATGTTGTGTAGACAAGTCCATGTATCCGAATTCCAGCAGGCTGAAAAGAAACTTTATCAAGTGTTAGTCCTTGTGATATATGGAATGTACGTGCACATACAAGTTTAATTGGAAACTGTTTTCGAATATTCAGTTGACCTGTCTTTGTTGATGTTGATACTAGCTTCGATATTCGCAAAATAGGTGTCCAATCGCTTCCAATATTTGAATTATATAGATAAGACAACTTGTTTGCTTGTCACTTGCCTATATGTGGTTCATGGAACTCAATCCAAAGGACATCTACTTTTTATGTCTTGGTATAGCCTTTTAGTATTCCATCTGCACCATTCACCAAGCCATCATGTGAATCATAGTTGCAGGCATATATTTCAACCAACATTTCTAATTTGAGGACAAGATGCAAAGGTAAAGTGACTGAATGTTCATGCCGTGGCACATTTCCATGGTTGTCTTCTTCTAGGTCAATGGAATTGATGATGATATCATCGTCAGGCATTAGGGAGAGCATGTGGTTGTTATGGTTTGCAACATCCTTATTTCTGTAGAACAGGTAAGGGAATGTTGGGTCTATTGGTGCAGGTCGTAAGCATCTCAAATTGTTATGGGTCAAGTCATCATTTGTTTGGCTATTGGTGTGCATTCTATTCAGAATTGCAATGATTGTTTCATCTGTTTGGCACATTGTAGTATGCAACTCAAAGCATTTAATATTGTCTCTCCAGAAGGCATGGGTGATTGTTTCCATGTTGACTGTGGGTTGTTCAAATATCAAAGAATCTTGGATGGGCTGTGCCTGGTAAAGATCCCCACAAAATATCATGTCAATGTTTCCAAAGTATTTCGTCTGCACATTTTTTATGCTTCTTAGTCGGCTGTCAATGGAATACAAGAACTGACTCCCAATCAAATATGCTTCATCTATAAAGACAAGTTGGAGTTCCTCATAAAGCTTAGATAATGTATCCAACATTTCCTTTCTAAGTGGAAGAAACTGTGACTTGTTAAAAGGCATTAAAAATGCAGAGTGGACTGTTGTTCCACCAACATTGTATGCAACTTTTCCCGTGTATGCAACTATTAGGCCCTTTGGTTTCATAGGATCATAGGAATTGTTTGAATCATAGATTCGTATAAGCATTTGGAACAATGCTTTTGTTGTGAATGTATTTCCTGTTCCTGCTCCGCCTGTAAGGAACACGTGCACATGACTGTTCATGTTCAAGTGTTTTTTAAGAGCAATATCCTTTACAATTGTTTGTTGTTCACGATTCAACAGATGTCTTATTTTGTGGTATTCATTATTTTCAATTAGGAAAGGATGTTTTGTAACTTGAAAACCAAGATTGATACATTTTTCACTTCCAACCACTGGAGGATGAGGCAAATCTCCTTGTAAGTCATAGGACTCGGAAGCAGTTCTAGTTGTTTTTGGGTCTCTGAATGTGTCATCATGATCGCCAGGGTTTTCTAGGTCATTAAGTGCAACCTCTAGATCGCCCCATGTTGGATTAACATTGTAGGTAAATCTAGCTTCATTGATGTGCACCATAGT
>ML796023.1:92774-108548 GCA_009831015.1 Picea engelmannii | reverse complement strand
TTTTTGGGTCTCTGAATGTGTCATCATGATCGCCAGGGTTTTCTAGGTCATTAAGTGCAACCTCTAGATCGCCCCATGTTGGATTAACATTGTAGGTAAATCTAGCTTCATTGATGTGCACCATAGTCTCAGACGCAACATACGCATCCTCCCATATACAAAAGTTATGCATTAACATCTCTTCGTTTTCATCGAACAGAACATACAGCAACAATTTTTCTCTACAATAGTTTTCATAGTCACAATGTTTGTTGTATTTGACAAATCGTATGACAGAGGGTTTTTTTCTTTTTGATATGGGTGCACCATTTTTTTTGTAATGTGATATGAATTCTACTAAGAAGATATGCCTAATAGGATATGGACGTTGGATGTAATAATCAATAATAGAGCGACATACCACGTCCTCTGAATTGTCAGGCTCTTGTTGCAGAAAAACCGGTGGTTTCAGGACAAATGTGTGTTTTTCAAGTGGAGATGTGTTTATGAAGACACATTTTCTTGAACTACAAGTGAGGGGCAAGGAAAGTGCAATGTGAACTGCTTGCTGAGCAGACATTTGTTGAAGATTAAGCAATGTATTTCCAAGTGTGTGTATCATTTGTATGGAATCAATATGACTTCTTTCATGTTCTTTGCATATTTTTCTGAATGCACTTGTCATAGATTTGTCAATCTTCGTCATATACGAGGTACAATATGATGTTGCAGCATATGCATTCAACACATACTGCGCATCTATATTTGCTTTCCACATAACTGGCATATCCTTGGAGAAATTGTTGTTCCAAATATGGGAGAGTTTTCGTTTAAGGAAAAGTGTTGGTTGCCTAAGCATACATTGTATGGCTTGGATGTACTCATCTTCTGAAAGATTTACCTATGTCAAGAAGGCATCAAAGCTCATCATTTCATCAAATCCCCCTTCTTCTAGAAATGAGAACAAGGATTTAGATTTCTCAACAACAACATTTTCCTCTACACTAATTGGCTCTATGATTCTTGTAGCTCTCATTGGCAGCACAAGAAAGTTGTATCTGCAATGTGAGTTTTTTCGTTTTCTACAACTTTTTGTATCGTAATATCTATGGACTTTCGCAAGTTCTGGATCCAAATGATCTGTGTTGCATGTTATGTATTTATCCACAAATTGTTTGATCTCTGAATTGTTATCGGCTCCATATACTGGTGCATCCTCTATCCACAACAGTGTGCGGTCATGTTCATTTCCCCTATTCTGGAATTCAGTGACAAAAAAGTAGTCTGATATTTTTCTTAAAAAAGTTTCATCATGGCATATCAATTGTCTCAAAGCATTTATTATATGTCTATAGTAGCAAGTACATGTCACCGGGTCTTTTCTTATGAGGTAGTCAATGTCGCTATTTTCTATCGGTTTCTTTTTTACGTTTCTTGTTCTTATGTAGGTCAGATACCGCAACCACCAATGGATCCCAGCAGTGCTCTGCACTTGTAAATGTGAAGAAAAATGTTGGCAGGCCTAATTGTCGGATCATTGCAAAAATATTTTTTTTGTTTTGTTGCAAATAGTCAGGAGAGGTGCGGATGTTTTTGAAATCTATGTATCCAATATCAGATTTCAGAATTTTTTCTAGGTTAACTTTGTACTTCACATCCTTCGCGAACAACTTTCTTCCTTGTAACTGACCTTTTATTATTCGGACCCACATGCGGGACAGAACTTGCTCGATTATTATGCACATTGTCTTGAAAAACAAATTTGTTATGTGAGAGGAGAAGCAACCGCTTGAATGTAGCAACTCCCATCGAACTATTTTATGATAACTGAATCGTTCTATAATATCAGTGACACGTGGATCTCCATAGAAGAGTGTTGGAATGTTCATTTCCTCGGTGAATTTGTCCTTGAATATTCCAAGTGGACATTGCCCCTCAGCAGGTGCAATTTCGACAATTTTGTCTTGCAAGTCACAAATGCACTATGAATCAGTGAATCCATGCACCAATGTTTCAACAATTGTTTCATTGTCTGATTCATCACTTGCATCAAAATCACTAGGATTTTCAAGAGTATCTGCAGAGTTGCCATGTTCTTTTGCGAGAACCTTGTTCCAATTGGCATTTATACAAATGTTCTCTGCTTTGTACAAGTCTTTGGAACATAATTCCTTTAATTCTTTCATAAGAACATGCACACGCACTTTTCCTATCTAATAGGCATTTTTGTATCGCAAGCGTCTTTTCAGAGCGACAACGATTGTAATTGTATTGTTATTAGATTGTGGCAACACTTTTTGCACAACATCTAGCTGAACAGGCACATTAATAATTGATCATGTTAAGCCCATCTGGGGTCATTTATAGCCCCAAGGTCTGATTTGGGAAAATTCAATTCGTAGAGACACAAGTCTCTGCTCAAGTTCCGTAAGTGCACTTACATATGCTAGTGTCGTATTACATCTTATTCGGTTAGGGGTTGCAAACTGTGGTAGTTTTCCATTTTCAAGCGATCGTTTGCATGGAAGACAAACTTTCGCACTGGAAAATGGTTTATCCTGGGTTGTCAAGCGAAGGTATTCTTCTTGAAAATCAGGCATGAAAGACTTATTGTTTTTTGAAAAATTCAATTGTTCACAAATTGCACATGCAATGGAAGGAGTGTCTTTAATTTGTTTCATGTAGTTTTGTCTTGCATTTTTCTTTCCCAGGGAAGTATTCGTAGAAATTGTTTCCTAGTTTTCATTGCTACTACTGCATGGTGTTGCTTGTAGATCACGAAGTCGTACAATTGCATCACCATTATGGGATATGAAATCGCACTTGTTTATGCTTTGTTCTACATGAACAAATTTATTTACATTGTCATATGTGAGTTTCTCTCTAAAAGGAATTGTAGCAATGTATTTTTTTCTCTCGTGCATGACCTTTTTCAAGTTGTGGTAACTTAGTCTACGTTTCTTACCCAAGGGTAGGATGAGTTGGTGGCAACTGGGATGAATTTCACTTTCACCTAGTTTCTGAGAAACTACTTTACGTTTTTTGTTCAAGGTCTCTATGACCTTATCAGAAGTTGGACGAATTTGACGAATAATTTTTTTCAAATTGTGATAACTTTACGTTTTTTGTTTAAGCCGTCTATGGCCTCATCACAACTGTCATGAATTTTACGCATGTTTTTTTTGTTCAAGCCCTGTCTGCCCATATCACAACTGGGAGGACTTTCATTTTCACAAAAAAACATTCCACGTGTATGCAAATTCGATGTCGTTTGGGTGGCATGGACAGTCAACCCTGAACTACCGATATGTGAAAGCAAAGGTTCATAATGGATATGTGTTGTATCTGTTTTCAATGAAAGGATGTCAATTGTTCGATCGCAATTTGAATCAATAACCCAGGAATGGACAGTGGCATCTAGCAAGGGAAACCACACCTGGATATTAACCCTGAATATGACAGACAGCGATTGCAAACAGAATCTGCAACCCTCATACGCCCTTTTTCATATGGAAGTGCAATGTTCACAAGGTATTCCTGCCAACTTCCAACTGCCGACATATTTTCTACAAGATATGGGCAAAGGTGTTGATGTAAGCACCTAAAATCATGTTGGTTGTCGCCTATAATTGCATTGCAAAAGGACTGTACAGTGTAAATTCACAGCGATTGAACATCGAATTCTACTGGTACCAAACAACAAATTTCATTGAATAGACTATCTCCACAGCTAGACACAACGTTTGTTTCCAGCTGTAAACCATGGCAATCTATGCCATGAAAAATCCCTTTGCATTGTGATTGAAGGTCTTTGCAAATAACGGACAAGTAGATACGAGGACCTTCTATATTGCATATGGGCATTTTTCTGTACACCAGTGGTTCATAATGGCCACTGAGGGCATTGACATCATGGAACAAGATGCAATACCGATTGCCAGATGCAGTTTTATTGAATAGTAGATATCTTGTTTTTCTTGTCAATGACCAAATGACAACTAATATATTCAGCCAGTTAGATAGCCATCGTATACAAAATGTATCTCCCCAAAGTCCCCTCTCATGCAGAGGCAGAACTGGAGATGCAGACAACTGCATTTTTTAAAAATACGTAGTGACATCTTGTATTCCATGCAACTGTCGAAGAAAATCAGATTCCAGTTCGTATTCAAGGACTACAAAGCCTCGGCATCGCCATTTTTAAAATAAGTCAAGAAATAATCTATCAATCCATTGCGCAACTCGGTCGACGAATAGCGGAAATGCAATAGAACCTGAAATGTATCAAAAAGGCAATCCCCAACAGTATACGAGAATGCATCCAAACTAAAAAGCGCATTGCTATGCAAAACCACGTTAATGTTGTCTTGTACAATGGACTGTGCAGCTATTTCGTATGAATCAACATCTATTACCGCGTTCATCTCTTCAACTATCACTTTGAAGTTATTTGCTACATAGTTTCACATTCTATGAAAATGGAGAAAAGCAGGAGAAAAAAATAAAAGATAGAAAAATAGAAAAAAAAAACAAAGCAGGGCACCAATTCTTGTATGTATCTTTGAACCTTCTTCTTCTCAACTTCAATCCCCCCTAGTCCCCACAACAGATGACAAGAAAATAGAGAAATAAATAAAACAATAACTTTACTCGGCAGAAATAGAACAGGTAGACGCAATATTCCCACCCATAGAATGAAAGCATACCCTGCGTACAGACCTCACCCGATGGTTCCCTCTTCTGATGGCTCCAACTAATTTTCGTAAAGCCCTCTGCATTGCAAGATGCATGCTTTCCAGGAACAAAAACTAAGAGCACAGACAAAGATGGTGGGACTGCCACCATTGAAAAACAACAACAACATGGAAACTTACTCGTCAACAAAGGACGACAAGAGCTCAGCCCCAAAAACTGCAAACCACAACAACAGGTCCAACAACTTACAAAGTTGAAAAACAACAAACCAGTGAACAACCATGAAGAGCTCGAACTGCAATTGCAGGACCTCAACTTTGCAAAGTTGAATCAAATAAGAACCAGAACCATGGAACGAAGCACCGAACAAGGATCGAACACTCGGGCACCGATGCCGACCATGAATGAAACTATATTGCAACCCATCTGTACAATAATCATTTAACACTGCCAGAGTTGTTAGGTAAACAACTAAGACTGTCAGGACTGTCGAAGGGCATAGGCCTGTGCAAGCATTTAAGAAAATATGTAGTGTGGCAAGCTTGTTCTCTCGAAGCACGCAACAATAAAGAAAAAATCAGACATAGTAATATGGTAGAGAATGTATTCTACCCAGCAGAAAATGCTAAGGGAGACATTCGAACTAATGCTAGCATTAATCCACCATCGACCAATGCATAATAAAATATATAATTCAAAAAGACCATATACTACCAAATACTTTGGACAGGTCAAGATATTTAACATTGGGAATAGCGAAGGCTGCAATAAGACCTCCAATCCTTTGTCCAATCAGATCTTGACAAACATGATACTTTTTATTATATTAAAATCGATGTCTTCACTTCCCTTGTTCCAACAATAGACAATATGGAAATATTTCTAATCAATGCACAATCTAATACCAAGTCAACGATTTATCGATCGCTATAGTCCCTCTACGCCTACGACAGGGACTAATATCTACAACCTAATTCACTATTACCTTTTTAAATAATAAAACAAATCAAATACTATATAAATATAAATTGTTTTATAAAATGTCCATGCAATTTGGTTTCTATTTTTTTTTTTTTTAATTTGCTCAATCATTAGAGTATCCACTATACTATAAAATTTCTAAATATGACAAGCACCTAAAATGAATTTTTTACACAATTGGATAAGACTAGAAAGAACAATATAAAATGTTTTATAAAAAGTCCATGCACTTTGGTTTCTATTTTTTAATTTACTCAATGATTAGAGTATCCATATCCTATAAGATTTCTAAATATGGCAAACACCTAAAATTATTTTTTTTATAAAATTTGATAAGAATCGAAGGAACAACTTATACTTTTGACTTCTTATAGCCCTAACAACATGGAACTTCTTACATTCCATTACTATTTCGAGTAAGCAAATAAGAGGGAAAGAGATTGAAGGGGGTAAGGAAAGTGATTGAGGAGGCCCACTTATATATGTATTGTTTCGGTTTGCTAATCGTTTTATTATTTTAAAAAACCATATTATAACGTTTTATAATATAAGATTTTTTGTGGTTAAAAATTAGTTTCGTTAGATTTTTTTATATTATATTATTTTTGTGGTTAAAAATTAGTTTAATTTGTTATTTTTATAATATATGATTTTAGGTTTTAAAAAACCATATTATAACATTTTATAATATATGATTTTTTGTGGTTAAAAATTACTTTAGTTATATTTTTTATATTATATTATTTTTGTGGTTAAAAATGAGTTTTATTAGGTATTTCTATAATATATGATTTTGGGTTTTAATCATGATCGTTTTATAATATATGTTTTTTTGTGGTTAAAAAATTGTTTAATTAGATTTTTTTATAGTATATTATTTTTGTGATTAAAAATGAGTTTAATTAGTTTTTTCTATAATATATGATTTGGATTAAAAAGTAATTTAACTTTTATGATATATAAGATTTTTTAAACCCAAATTATGATTTTGGATTAAAAACTACTTTAACTTTTATGATATATAAGATTTTTTAAACCCAAATTATTTTATAATAAATATAATTTTTGTGTTTTTAATTAAAAATCAAGTTTTAAAATTTTGTAATATATTTACTTATTTTTATAAATTAGTTTAATATTTTATAATATTGATAATAATTATTATAGTTTAGAAACTGATTTTGGATTATGAAATCTTAAAAGAAGGTAAAGGATTATTTGATATATTATTATGAAATCTTAAAAGAAGGTAAAAGATTATTTGATATATTATTATGAAATTTTAAAAGAAGGTAAAGGATTATTTGATATATTTTAAAATTTTATGTAAATGTAAGAAAATATTAAAGAAAAATGTTTACAGTTTTTCATAATTTTGATGAGGTAACATGTTTAGGAAAGTCATTAGTGTTATAAATATTTTGAAATTAAAATTTAATGTGAAAGTATACATGACATTTCAAAAACGGTGTTTTTAATTTTTAATTAGTTGCATCAGTGTGGGGAAGATGTGTGATTCCTTTGTGTTCAACTTGAAACATGACACTTTTAAAAAAATTATAAAACATTAAATAAATAAATAAAAATATACATTTTAGCAAATAGATTGCAACAAATAAATCTTATATCAAATGTTCTCTAGTTAAGGAAGTGAGTTAAAAAGTGGGTAAACTAGAAGTCATTACAACATATTCATTATAAGCTTATCATGTCATTTATGAGAATTTAACTCGAGTGGAAAGAATATCAATCATTCCTCACAACCATCTAAACTAAACCCAATTGACAAATACATTATATTTTTGATAAATATATTATATGTTATAACTCAAACACATACATTTAGATATGCAATTTATTTGATGTGATTATAATAATCCATGTGTATATTATATGGCTCTCCTTTACGTTGTGCATCCATGTGTTAATTAATGGATGAAAGTTTACGATTAGGTACGTCTTGCGATCCATCTAGATTCCTTATGTGTAATATAGGAAAAACACATTAGGAAAAGATTTAGATAAATAATATTACTATATGCTCAAATTTAATCATTTCAATCCAAACCACAAAATCAAATTTAAAAGATATATTTTTTGAAAAAATAAAACGTAATTATGTAATATTTTCATTAATTTGTTAAAAATTAATTTTAAATATAAATAAAAATTATACAAATTATATATATTTAGCAATGGGGAGTCTAGCAATAACTTTATTTCATGTTTCACATTTCTCTTGGGTAGTATCCCTTTAGGATTTTTGAACACTCCTCTGTATTCTTGTAGCAATATCTCCAATTGATGTTTTTGCTCTTTAGTACACCTCTCCAAGGATGTCTTTATTCTCATTGATTCAATTGGTTTTTTATTAAGAAAAGCTAAACATATTTCTTATTAGAACTAATCAACTTCTTGGCTTGGTTGGCAGTTACCAATGAGATCTTTGACTTGATTTTATGTGTGTTAATGATGTAGGACTTCCCATCCTTGATCAGTCGATACCAATTGGCTCTCCGCATGAAGATTGCACCCCTCACATACATGTAGGAACTTCCAAACACTACTCCACATACATAAAGGGGTACTACGTTCAATTCCACTTCATCAATAAAATCAACACTTACAACAAATTTAATCTTACATTGTTTCATGATCTTTATCTCTACATCCTTGTTTACCCAACCCAATGGATAGGGGCTAGGATGTCTGTGAACCTACAATCCAAGCTTGCTTACCAGATCCACTTATATGAGATTAGCTTGTGAACCAAAGTCAAATAGAGCATCTATCTTGGTCTTCTTGACCTAAATATTGATGTGGAAGAGCTTGGAGATATCCTTCTCTTCCTGGTGATGAAGGATACTTAGATTCGCCTCCTCCACAAATGTGCATACAATATTTTCATCCACATCTAAGTTAATTTCAACCTGATTACTTAAGTCTATGGCTAGAAGGTTCTTTTTCTTTCTGTCCTTCTTGTGATTCTTTGGGTTCATCTCTGGAAGTAGTTTCCAACATTTTTCCTCTGTTTGGCCATCAATGTTGCAATGATTGCAATGGTTGATGGGATATTTAATCTAATATGCAGTGGTTGTTGTCTTCTTATCTTTTCCCCATTTCCACTTATTCTTTCCCTCCTTGGAAGATTCCTGGTGCTCTATCTTATTCAAACCACTTGGTTTCCCTTTCTTTTGGCCTATGTTTTCCAGCTATTGTACATGTACACACGCCTCATCCATTGTCCTTGGCTTGAAGAACATCACCTGCTTCCGTAGATGACTATGTAAACCACCCATATACTTAAGGAGTACATGTGGGTTCTTGGGAGAGATACCTAGCAAGATGACCATCTTTCTGAATTCACTGGCGTACTCATGTAAAATCTGCCCATGTCTCTTCCTGAAGTAGTGCCACCACATCCATCAGTCCTCTACATACCTGATAGGATAGAAATGGGACTTGATGACGGTTTTGAAGTCCTCCCACCTAGTTATCGGTGGATCACCCTCCAACCTAAGTGTTTTTGTGTGTATTTCCCATCAGGTTAAATCATGACCCTCTCACTTCAATCTATTGAATGAAATAGTCTTTCCTTCATCTATATGGTGAACGCTAAAATAAACTTTTAATTGTTGCAACCAATGATTTAGTTTTAATGCATCGATCTCACCCTGGTATGGCTTTATGTCCACTTTCACTTCCATCTTGAATACAAAATGTGAAGGGTTAACAACACTTAAACTTGGCTACTCTTTCTCAAATCCTTTCTATGACTCCTTTCCTAAGTCTTCACGATCTCTCAATTTCCCCTCCAATCTGATCTATGAGTTAGAGCCTCCATCATCTTCGAATGGTATGAGCTTGTTTGATAGAGTCTCCATGAGGAGGTTCATATTGTGACTAATGTCAACAACTTGCACTTCCAACTACTCAAATATCTCTTCTATTGGCTCTCAAGGGTTATTATGAACATACTCATATTCCATGGCTAGGATTTTTGTGATTTATCTTTAAGTTGATTCATGGATCCTACAACTTCCCACAAATACCCAAAATAAAAACCTACTCTAATACCAATATGATCTGTAAATATTCTTGGATATTCCAATAGAACAGTTTGTCACAAAAAATCTAATAAGATACTGGAAATATTTACTATTAAGGTTATTTTTCCTTTATATCTCCAGAATATTTAGTTACTAATTTTCTGATTATGCATGAAATAGATAAAATGCAGGAAATAGAGAACAATAAAATGAAATCACATCATCCACAAATAAACACAATATATGACATGGGAAACTCAATACGAGAGAAAACCCAGCTAGAAGGTGAGGATGCTCTGCTCTCTTTTCTCTGGTATAGAAATGATGCAAGTACAAAGAAAGAAGCACTCTTTGTGTAGTTTCCTTTTACCTGTGGCCTGTATGGATGCTACAAAATCTCTCCTCCTCTATTATTCTCACAGAATACCACTCTTAGATGTTTTTCTCATCTATGAAACAAGATACAACGCAAAATAATGGAACCCCCTCTCCTCCTTGTGGCCCAATATTTAACATAGCTCGATAGCCATCTACGCATAGGTTTTTAACTTCCTCAACCCTCAATTGTGATAGGGTTTTGTACCTTCTATAATCTTTTGGAAATTACTCATGTGGTTATCCCCATATGCATGAGTGACGGGGGATGACGTGGCATCCTCACATAGCATGGTGGTCAACACGATAGGTCAACTCGCGGGAGGCATAACTTTTGCATATGAACTCTGATTGGCGCATGATCTGCATTGTTGGAAAGGTCTCAAAGTGTACATAATCAAGGGAGTGAGAGCAAGCTATAGACACTAGAACCAAAAAATATGATATTTAATGCCCCAAAATGGCCCTGGAAGGTTTTGGACCCCAATTTTCCAAATTGGGACCTTCCACTAAAATAGCCCTGCAAGCTAATTCCTCCAATTTTTTCCACTTCGAAAGGATAAAGATAGATGAAAAATAATATAATTATCCAATTTGGATCATATTTACAACATTTTTGTGGGTCTTTAAACTTCAACACATTTTTTGGGCCCTTCCCATGGATTTTTGGAGACTTTAATGACATTTCTATCTACAAAGACCAAGCCTACCAAACATGTAGAGCATAGAATAATATTTGTAGTGATCCAAAGAATGCCCAAAATGAATTTCTTATGTGAAATATAATGCCGAATAAGTTGAGGCACCAACTAGGCTCCCTAGGGTCTATAATCCTTTTTTCACCTTAGCTCCAAGGGTTAGGGTCTTAGGGTTTTCGAACTATGATAAAAATTAGTTTCATCCTCAAAAGGTAAGAAAGAGTTGGGGGTGGGAAATCAATTGTAACAAAATAAGGGTAAAGGTGGCCTTAACTCTTAGAACAAATGATGGAGTAAAGATAATCATCCTCAAGAAAACTAGTGAAATTAGCATGCAAAAAAGAAGAACACAAAGTCAAAGAAGGACATGCACAAGTGGTGTGACACCAACAAAATCCCTTAGAATAACAATAATGAATATCATACTAGATAGTCATTACTTGATAATATGAAAGCCTCAAACTCTGATTCAATATCGATATTATGATATCCCATAGATAAGGGAAATTGATCGTTTTTGTGAAACTAGTACCACCATTGTCACCGAAAAGCTCCAACCATAGGAACAAGAGGATATTGAGAAAGGTTAGCACCTCTTCCACTCACAAATGTGGGTGAAGAGAACATTGTTGCATTTCATTGTTGATAGTGGTAGCTGAAAGACATTGATATCAACATAGGTAGTCAAGAAGATGAATTTCCCAATGATGCCACACCTAGAAGCATACACCATTGTTAGGCTGAGGAAAAGATGATACATTTACATCAATTAGTATTTCATTTTTTAACACAACATCAAACACTTCAAAGATTAGGTATTATGTGATATTTCCCACTTGAAGTTTGTGATGTTTTTTTAGTACAACCATATATGTGGAATCATCGTGTTGTTAACTAGTATATGCCTTGTAGTGTCATTATCACTCTAGGAGATAATCTATATAGGATACCAAACGTAGTCATTACTACAATAGTATATATGATCACTACTAAGTAGTGCAAGAAGATAATATCTTAGATAGGGAGTTTTTTCCTCTTCACATTTCAATGAGATAGAGAAAATAAAATCATTGCGACCACCAATGCATTGACAAAGGGTCCCTCTATGTAGTAGAGACAAGTAGATTAATGAGTGGAAGAATATAAAGGCATCTTCACCTCACCTATAGGAGTACCTCTATGCTTTCATGTAAAGCATGCAATTGATTTGACATCGGTTTCTCATTTTTCAAATGGCCTTATATACAAATGCCCTCTTCTAGAGAGTAAGAAGATCAAATGTTGAGTTCAAGAGATAATATAAAAAATCCACATATAACTAAGCTCCTCACCCTACAAGAGCCCTATTTTGTTGGTTCACAAGAAGTATGGAACATGATGACTCTCTATTGAGTACAAAACCTTGAACAAAATCATACTTAAGAACTCATACCCCATCTCCCAGAGTGATGATCTTACCAATCAATCCAAAGGTGCCAAGGTTTTCTACAAGATTGATCTTAATTCAAGCTATCACTAGGCTCCAATTGATCCAATTGTTGTGTGGAAGATAACCTTCAAGTCTAGGGAAGGTATCTTTGAGTGATTGGTCATTCCCTTCATCTTGACTAATGTGCCAATGATGTTCATGAGGATGATTGATGATATTCTGTGACGATTCACTAGTTACTTTTTGGTCATATACATAGATGGGATCATCATATTTATTAGAACCTATAAATATCATGTACAACACATTGAACAAGTGTTCATCATGCTACAACAACACGAGTTATATGCTAGCCTAGAAAATAACCCATTTGGTATGTAGAGAATTCAATATATGGGGTATATTATGGATGAGTGTGGTTCTAATATATCCAGTATCAATCCTTGGATTGTATTGGACCCAATTATGTGCCAAGTGTAAATAAGTGTTCTAATGATGGGAATCAAGTTATGTAAGTGAACCCATATGTAAAATATGTAAGTATCTTAGTATGGAGTCCTGGTGAAAAAACGCAAGGTCAAGCCCTAGATAGTGAAAATAAGTATCCAAGTATGGACTCCTAGTGTAAATAAGTGTTGTAATGATGGGAATCAAGTTATGTAAATGACCCCATATGTAAAAGATGTAAGTATCCTAGTATGGGGTCCTAGTGAAAAACACAAGGCCAAGGCCTCGTTAGTGAATTGATAGGCATATGTGTAAATGTGGTAGGCTTTTTGTGGTAGGATTAAGCTTTGTAATAATTCATGTTGAAACATATTGTATAAAGGTACAAGGATTAATCAAAAAAATAACCTAATGGCGTATGGTTCAATACACTACTATGATATTATGGAAAGTGTAGGTTTTACATGAAGCATAATTGCCCAAACTAGTTATTCAATGAAAAATATATAAGAGAAACAAAAGTAGGAAAATATGATCAACGATAGGGTGTCAGCCATAGTTCTATAGGGAGGGGTGGAGGTATTTCCCATAATTTATCCTCTGAAACTTGGAGTCACGAGAGGGTTGTATCAAGCCACACTCCCCTAGATGTGTGATGGAAACTGCAAATTTCTTGTTGAGGAAGCTTGGTTGAGATAGTTGACACTTACACTTACAAATTTTATCTAGGGTTAGGTCAATGTAGTTGACGCTCTAACATAGTATAGTAGAGGAAAGGATAGGATGTGGAAGGAGGAAGTAGGTTAGGGAAGAAGGGTGATTTGGAGTAGTTAAGAATAATGTTGGGAATTAGAAATCTAAACTTAGTCCCTTTTGTGTATTAAATGCTTTCTTAATTGATTTATGATGAATTTGGTGTAAAGTTCAGTTCATATTTGAATAGTGTGACTTAGTTAGTAATACTATTAGATGTTGTGTTTAAGAATTATTGTCTTGCATGATTGAATGAGTACATAGGAACTATGCATTAGATGTGATAATTATCATCATTAGTACATGCATGAGCTATGTATGTGCCATCTATGAATACATACCTTGCGCACATACACTAGTATCAATATGATACATATTAGTTATTATAATATCATTGATAATGGTTGGTGTATGATTATTTTAGTAGAAGTAAACTTGTAAGATTATAATGTTACTTCATTTGGATTTATTTTATTTCATTTCAAGACTTATTTAAAAGGGGAAATATGATTTCATTTTGAATTTCATTTTCATTTAGTAGCACTTGGATTCTGTAACCTACCTAAATAAAAAAATAAAAAAAATATTTGGTAGCCTGTCATGTTAATTATTGTGGGAATGTGTGGGGAGATTATTTTTTTATATTTTGACCTCCATAGGTTCCTTCTAGGGGAGGCTAGGGAGGTAGTGGAGAAGGGGATAAAAGGGGACTTTTGGAGAGGGAGGAGGGTTATGTGTTTGGGGAAAAATGTTTTGGAAGGGAAGCATAACCATGGGAAGCATTAATAACTATAAAAAGTTGAGAACTATGAGATTTAGCAACCCCGCGAGAGAGTGATTGTTGAGGTGAGAGATTGGTTGTTGATTGTTAATATATTAGTGGTGGGATGGGTGTTTTTCTTGGATCTTTGGACACTGGGGGCTAGGAAACACCAAGGTTTCCTATATTTAGGGAGCCAAAAAAGTTGTTATTAGTTGTCTTGGAGGTTAAAAATCCAATTTCAGAAGCCAAATATAAAAAAGGAGAGAAGTCAATCTAAAGGGAACGACACTACTTGACTAAATCAAACATAATTAGAGAAATTCTTCCTTATCACTTTATAAATCTTATTATTAATTTCTAAATAAATTGTTATAATATGTTGTAAATTGAATTAATTATTGAATATTGTGCTTGAATTACATTTTTCATTATTTTTTTCATTATTTTTTCAGCAAGGGATGAGAATAAATATATTATATTTTACATTAGACTAATTCTATAGAATTTAGATTTCATTTTATATTACCTACAAATACCCGAAAACAGAAATAGAAATCTCATAGTATATATATACTAATTTATAACACCCATTAAAGGGTTTGGATCCAAAAGGGTGTTACATAATTGAACAACAAATGTTATGATATTTCTTTGTTGATACATTCTTTGGACTCACACATTGATTTTTGTAAAAATGATACTTGACCCAATATCCTTGAGTGATTAGATGCATGAGCATTGGGATTAATTCATTCTTGTTTGCATTGGCATTATTTTGGGCACCATATCCTATAGTGGAATATTCTATTTGATCAAACTCATTTTGATTTTTAAGATGAGAGGCCAATTGTTAAAGACCTATCACAAAATCCCTTTTCCTAAGTAGATAGCCTCATATAGGATTTAAGGAAAATGGGATACTTAGTCCCATCTTGGAGGAAACTCTTAAGATCAAACATGTAGTTCAATAACTAATCTATTTAGTCAAGTATTGATATTTTCTACAGATGATTTGGAATTAGGTTTTTATGTTTTTTCATGGGTTAGGTAGTATACTAGTTATAAGTACAATTTAGAGACCTTGTATTTGATGATACATATTCTCATACATGAATGGTGTGAAGCAAATAAACTAAAAAAAGAATTAGAAACACTAGAATACACGATCCAGGAAGGCATTCAACTTATTTTGGGTGCATTTACATGCAACAAAAACCATAGTTAGTATGTTGGGTTTGGTATAAAAAGATGTAGAAAACATATTATTTTTTCTTAGCCCTTAAAACCCATATTTTTGCGTAAAAAACGTGAAAATCAACTCGCAAATCAAAATGTGGTGCTACCAGTAGCACCATTTTTTTAAACGTGGTCAAAATTACAACATTTTTCGAACATGGCCTTCGAAACTCAGAGAGTAGCTCAGAAAAGCCTTAAAATCAACACCTAAATCAAAAAGTGATGCTACTTAAAACAATTGTTATTTCCTAAACGTGAAAATCATAGTTATTTGCGACCTAATTGAAATTATGATATGGACAAAAAAAACCCCATGTAAATAAACAACCCAAAATTGGACTCCAAATGGTCCCTTGAAAATTTATTTAC
>ML796023.1:70111-91832 GCA_009831015.1 Picea engelmannii | reverse complement strand
TTTTTTTTAATATATACTCTTAATTGTTCTTTGTGTTTTTTAAACTTTTCTAAAGTTTTTAGGCCATAAATTTGGTTTTTTACCCTTTTTTTTGTTTTTTTTTTCTAGATTTAGCTTGGTTTATATATTTGTTTTGATTTTTCCTCTTTAGTTTTTTAAGTTTCTATTTGATTTTTTTTATTATCTAAATTTGTTTTTTAATTTTTTTTAATTTCATTTATTTTATTTTTCTTAGTTTTTAATTTATAAAAAAAATATTGAATTATAATTTTTTGTTAAATATTAAAAAATAGTGTTACTTAACTCCAATTTTTTTCCATATATTGAAGTAAAGGTAAACAATGTGTTAAGAATGGTGTTTTCCACTATATTTTAAAAGTATGGAACAATAAAGTAATTAAGAAGACACAATTATATGAAAAATCATAACTTCAAAAAAGTAAATGATAAAAAATATTTTTAAGATTGAAAGAAGCATGCAAAAATGACTAAAAACACCATGGAATAAAAATAAATAAAAAATAAAAATTGAAACAAAAATGAAAGTAGATGAAAAATAAGCATTTAAAAAGAAAATGTGTAAACATTGTGGATTGAAAATTTTAAAATATTGAAAAACGACCTAAAAAGGGAGAGGGGTGCTACCGGTAGCACCATTTTTAAAAATGGGGTAAAAAATTAGACCCCCCAAAAAACGAGAACTCTGTAGAGTTATCATTAAGTTGGTAACTATGTTTTGGGTGAAAAAAATGAAATAATTAAGTGTTATATAGGTAGAGATAACACCACAATTAATATGTTAGAATGCAAACAAATTCAAAAAACATGCATGTACAAGAAATAAACAAAATAAAACATGACTATAACAAGTATGGGCACAAAATAGAAAATAAACATGGAATAATTGTATACTAATGGAAAATACCATGTTGATAACACCATAGAGGATAGGGATAGCAAGTGGGCTCTCCTTCTCCTCCTTGGGAGGGTCCTTTTGTGTCCCTTGGAACCTTTTTCTCTCATTGATTGAACAAGAAGGTGCACAAATCTCTCTAAGGGGAGAGGTTCAATGCACAAAGCTTGGTTCTTATGGATATAGGAATGAGACCTTGGGAAAGTGGATTCTCAAAACCCATCCAAAGAGCATAACAATGTTTTTTCTTCTCTTCTTTTTATGCATACCCATGGCCTCCTTTTATAGGTCTTTAATTAATCTTAGTAAAGATAGGTTCCAAGTGGGAAAGGAAGTGCCACTTGGGTGTGGATTTTGATGATTGAGTGGACACGGAGCCACTTAGAGTATTAGTCTTGAATTTCAAGGAGCTCGAGGCCTATTGGTACCTCAACTCGAGAGTATTCATGATGGGATCTTTTTCATTAATGAATCAAATGTACCTCACTTCTAGTCATTGAACAAGGCTTTCGAAAGAACATTTTCATGGGCGCATGCAGATTGCACAAAATCCACAATGTTGAGTTTCAAAAATAAATTAAAAACCCGTTTTACATAGTTTTTTTTCTCTAGCGAGTATGGTGTATTAATGTCCTGAGTGCGCATTTTTGTGTATTTAATCAACGACCCTTCCGGTGATCACTTGTATATCTATATGAGTAATTTTCAGGCGATAACGGATGCCCCTTAATGTGTGAGGTTAGGAGTAGACACATTGTTGAAACACATCATCGTTTCCTTTGCTTGTGCATTGATTCTCTGTGTAGAGGGAGAAAAAAGTTTTAATGGAATGAGGACATCATGTGGAGGAACAAAGAGAGATCCACCTGCAAAAACACAATCCTATATTAAAATGAAATTGATTTATACAAAAAAGGCGGGCATGCCACATGCGTGTGCCATAAACATATATGATTACAATAACAAACAAAAGATTGATGGATTTTTTTTTATCATCAAAAGTATGAAGGACTTGTTGATGTCATAACTGGAAAATTGATGAAGTAGAAATATGCAACTCCCTCAATGGTGGTAGTAAAAAAAATGACTATTCTTAAGGAGAACTTTCCCTGGAACTTGAAATGAACACTTGGAGTATGTGTTTTTACTTGATGGAATTGATTACCTATCAAGTCCAGGGGTCTTTGACTTGAATTGGAAACTGCAATTGTTGCAAAGTAAGACCGATCTTGATGTGGATATGTGATAATGTCTAACATCAAGGGGGTCAATCAAATCAAAGAGCAGTAATGAACCTCTCTATCCCATCTAAGGTTTACCATTTATAGGATAATGGGAACTGAGATACTACAACAATCCTGGAATGTAGTGTTGATGTTGATGGGAATGAAACCAGGATCGCAAAGGGTGAAGTGCCCCTTGAAATAAACTAACTTATGAACCAAGTATTGACTCTATAATAGTGATGTGTTAATGATAAATATGGATGAGGTCAATGGTAAATGGGACTTAATACTTTCCTTGTTTGGAGCATTATTGATGGTTGATAATGACAATAGTCAACAAATCAACTGGATAAAAAGTGATATGGAGTTAGGGGGAGGACCATATATGGGTAATGTATTGTCAAATTGTAACTAAGGGTGACATGGATGCATCGGTAAAAACCTCGGGATCATAATGAAGGATATTGGGATGTGTGAGGTGTGGCCAGTAACAAGGATGTATGTAGACATGGGTGACTTAGTGTGAATACTCTGACTAGGGGTGACTAGGGCTTCCACTGGGTAAAAAATGGCACCATCAGGTGTGATGGCCTAGGTATTCTTGGTTGTTTGAAATCAAAAGGTTATTTGTACATTTACTAAATGAATGAAAAAAATAATTGGGTTGAATGTGAAAACACAGAGATGGGTGCCCTAGTGATTAAATGGCTCAACTTGATGAGGCAAAGTTGGTGAGAACAAATGGGGGCTGGGGGCCCCAAGGTTGAGTCTTTTGGGGGGAGGGTGAATGATGATTTGGAATGTAGATGGTCGGATGATCTTGGTTGAGATGAGGGGCCAATGAAAATGTGGAAGTGCATTCAACAAAGCCAACCAAAAAACTGATGAAAAGTCAAAAATCTATGGGCGTTTGAGCTAGGAATATGAGGAGAAGCATGAGGTTCATTCTTAGAGTGAGAACTACTTGGAATCCCATCCTATGGGAAGAAACAACATGGGTGTAAATTTTCTATGGTAGTTGAAATTTGACACAACCCATGTAGGTGGGAAACTACCAAAAACCTGTTGTTTTTATTCACATGAGATATGATCGATATATTATTACAATGATGAGTGTTCCATATATAGGGAACATATGGTGACCATGCATGAAAGGATGTGTCTCTTGAATAATAAATAACTATTTATTATTATCATTTACTTATTATATATGATATTTAATAATCAATAATTATATTATTAATTATTATTCTAAGAGAATGTCTTCCCGATGTTGTCCAAACATCAACACTCCCTCTCAACGAGGGAGACATTCTGCAACATGTCAAGCTTGTATTTGAAGTATAAAAACTTCACCCTAGACTCATGACACTTGTCTGTCAGTCTTGGGAGACATCTCTCTCCCACCTGAATCGAGGAGAAACTACTTCTGCGGCTCTCCCTCTGAGCCAATTAACTCTCTCTAAGATTAGGCTTACTTTGGGTTCGCAAGTACTAAAGCATATAACATATTGAGTCTTTATCATTCCTTGTCAAATCACTATGACTAGGACAAACACCACACCAGGATCTTTCACCACAGGTACACATCTATGAGTGAATGTCGGCCTAATGTTAATTGACACGTGGAAAGCACTTCAAGCACATATTATTCCTTGTCATGATCAAGTAAGGACTACGTCTGGGCCCATTTACCACAAGTGCACTTTTATGATAAATGTATCCTATCTCCCTTGGTCTGTAGCCGAATCTAGGAGAAGTTCCGACTAATGTTGAAACATCAACACTCTCTCTTAGCTAGGGAGGTATATTTCCATAGTAGTACACAACTACTATCCACAGACATGAAGTGTCCGCCAGTGGTACACAACCACCATAGTAGAAAAAGGTTTGTCACACATGGCACTCCCATGTGGAATTCTAGAGGCTACTCCCTCTAGAAACACTTAGGGTCAACTCCCCATAGTGTGAGATGTCAAGGGTCAACTCCCTTGACATTTCCTCATGTTCTCTCCACATGGGACAATGGGATATAAGCCCAAATGCACTTATCCCTTCTCGAATAAGTGTCCTCACATATCAACTCAACTCAATTCACAGAGGAGTACGATATGGAGAAAGTTTGTCACACATGGCACTGCATGTGGACTTCTAGAGGCTACACGTATCCCTTCTTGGATAAGTGTCATCACAGATAAACTCAACTCAGTCACAGAGGAGTACGATTTGAAGAATGTCTCAGGAAGCTGCAAACATCAACACTCCCTCTCAGCGAGGGAGGCATTCTCTACCACACCAAGTATGTCACGGAAGTACTTGAACTTCGTCCTATTTTGGTAAGAACATCAACAACCTGCTCATCTGTAGGAATGTATTGCATCAATAAATCCTTCCTTTGCACCATGTCTCAGATGTAATGGTACTTGATCTCAATGTGGTTCATTTTGTCATGAAACAATGGATTATTAGAGATCTTCACACAAATTTGGTTACCATAATGAATAATGGTGGAATCCTTCACATGTTCGGATAAATATGCAAGGAGCTTGCGGAGCCACACTGCTTCACGGACTGTCATACTTATAAACTGGCTAAGTGCACTCACTGCATAGAAAATATTTGTTCTGGTGTTAACTAGATACATCAATTATCCAATCAATTGTTTGTATAGAGTCAGATCAATTTATTTAAAATCGAAAGAAGACACACTTAGTTTCTTTAGATTCGTCATCATTGGTGTAGCCATGGGATTCAATTTCAGTATCTCAAACTTCTTCAATATATCAACTGTGTACTTCCCCTGTCTCGGGAATATCTCATCAGTTTTCTACCACACCTCTAGTCTTGAGAAGCAGTGCATCATACCAAGGTCCTTCATCTCAAACTTAGAGGCCAATGCATAGTTGCATTCAATAATAAGTCTCTCAGTATCGGTGAGGAATAACTCATCAACGTAGAGGACCAAAATCAGGGACTCACCGTTAAAATTCTTGTAGTACAGGTTGGGATTGACAACAATTTTGTTGAAGCCCAAAAATCATCAGGTGTCCATCAATCCTTGCATACCAAGCTTGAGGTGGTTTCTTGATTCCATACAAGGCCATGTTCAACTTGCACACATGAGAATCCTTCTCATGTATCATGAAACCATCTGACTGCTCAATGTATACTTCTTTCTCAATCTCTCCATTGAGAAAGGTTGTCTTTACATCCATATGATGTACTCTCTAACCCATGGATGTTGCAGGGGAAATAATCATCTGGATAGAAGTGTATCAAGCAATAGGAGAAAATGTCTCCTCATAATCTATTCCCTCCACCTGATAGAATCCTCTAGCAACAAATCTCGTTTTGTGCCTCTTGATGCTTCTACCAACTGTGTGTTTGATCTTTGTATATCCATTTGGAAGTCACTACAGACTTCCCCTCGGGTCTCATAATAATATCCCACACATCATTATTCATGGTAGATTGATACTCCTCCATCATGACATCTCTCCATACCAGATGACTAGTTGCCTCCTCTTAACAGGAAGGCTCAAAATGAATGTTGTGTCTCATAGTTGTGGCATAGCATGAATATCTCTAAGGTCTCTTTCTCTCTTTGAAGGTACCATGAGGAGCTCCATGTCCTTCTGCCTCCTGCAGATTCTGACGAGCCCATGCAAGTATCTTTCGACCTACTGCAATATCTCTGGAAACATTAACTGGAGCTACAATATCAATGGGATCAATTGGCTCAACTGTCTCCCTCTGAAAGGGAATGCCATCTTGGACCTTACTTGACATATCGAGTTTCCCTCATGAAACTAATGTCTAAGACATATCGAGGTTCCCTCATGGAACCAATGTCTCACAAGACATATCGAGGTTCCCTCATGGAACGAATGTCTCACAAGACATATCGATGTTTCCTCGTGAAACCAATTTCTTGGTTCCTTCATCTAACCATTTGAGGCTTGTCAGGATGAAGTCCACATTCCCTCCTACTAGTCCATACAGGACCCTCTAGGGAGAATGTCTCATGATGTTGCCTCAAACATCAACACTCTCTTTAAGGGAGGTATCTTTCACGATGTCTTATTCTGGTAGTCCACTGAATACTCTGCAATCAACTAGTATCACATAGCTACTACCATGCCATTGGTAGCTCAAATCATCAATCTCATTCTCCATGACTATGCTGCGATCAAACAGTAGCACACAACTTCTTCCAAGCAGTCTGGTAGTCTCCATGGAAATAATCTAGTAGCATAGAGCTACTACAATGGCATCCAATAAAAAATGATTGTGCCAAGCCATAATAGTACACAACTACTATTTGGTGATACACAATCACCGCTAGTGGTACACAACCACTACTAGTAGCACACAACTATCGTCCATCTTTCTTGGAAGTTCTCAACAAGCGGCTTACTCAATCAATCAATGATATTTCCTTAGCCAAGGTTTAGATACCAAAAATTGGTCTTTCACTACTATACCACATGTGGACTATTTTTTTTTTTTTGTAATGCTCTTCCATGCTTCAATCCAATTCACAATGTTTGTTGAATAGAAATGCATTAATGGGTTAAATAATAAAGACAGATTGAAATAGGTAGCTTTCAAATCCAAGTTCTCCCTTTTATTGGCGGACATCAAATCTGAATTCTATATTCTCATGAGGCTTACGGTCCCGACGCATTATCATAGATCACTAATCGAAGTGTCTCGATGTATTTCATAACACAACCAATATTCCTGGAGAATATTTGAACTTGAATCAACGTTACCCAGAACTTATGTGTCGTTCTTGGCCAGATCATGAATTTTCTTTAGACTCTTGCCTTTTAAAATTGGTGCACAAGTTCTCATGTTTCGGCCAACAACTATGGACCTATATCACACAATCAATCTAACTTTGCTCTCATGCGGATCAAACCTTTCAACCAATGTGCCTTGGAAAAATTCAAGTAAATGAGCACTATGGGTATTGGTTTTGGCAGATACAGAAGGAGAGGCAACTAAAGCGTATGATGTCGCTACCATAAAATACAGGGGGTGCAGCGCAGTCACAAATTTTGATAAAAAAAACTATGACATAGGTATGATCCAATATGCAACGTCATCTCGGCTCACTAGAAGTCAACCAAAGCATTTGGATGCGACCATTTCCGACAATTCTCTCTCTGTAGTAATGGATTAGCATCTAACATGCCAAAAAAAATCTCAAATTTTATCTTAGGCACTTGTGAATCGATCTATTATTTCTCATGTGCCTTCTTCATCCCAAAATGTATGAAAGGGGTTCTCTCTAGAACCTTCTATGCCCTCTGATATTGTTGGGTGACTTGAAGGGCATTATCAGTAGTTGATCACTGCGACCTCATCTCAACCTCCCTCTCTTCTTATTCCATGTCATAGCTTACTTAGGAACATTGTTATTCTTCACAACAACACACTGCTACATAGCTTCAAGAGCTTATTCCTCAATCAAAACAACTTCAGTGGGTCTTTCCCGGCTTCGACCGCGGGTCTACATCATCTCAAGGTTATATTTCTGGTAGATAATTGTATAGGTGGGGAAATTCCCGTCATGTTGTCCAAGCTCCCCAGATTGTATGTTGTTCTTTTAGAGAACAGTCAATTCAGTGGGACAATTTGTGCATTTAATCAGTCGAGTATGAAGGTATTCCATGTCTCCAACAATCTTCTTTCTGGATCGATACCAAAGACCCTAAGCGCATACAGTTCTTATTTGTTTGCAAGTAATACGACTTTCTATGGGAAGTCCATATAGAAACCCTGAAGTGTTATGACACCGGTCCTAGCTGTGCCTTTCATTGGCATATCTGCTAGTCCTGAAACTCAAGCTTTATTGCCTCTGACGAAGCACAAAAAGTCCAAGAATCCCTGTAGAGGGAAAAATGTTTCCATTGTGGTCGGAAGTGCAGTGGGATTGGCATGAGAAGCAAGCTATCTTCTCTCATTTTCCTGGGCCTCCTAGTTTTGCTGTGATACCATGTTGTTTTTATTTATATGAGATATGATCAATATATTATTACAATGATGAGTGTTCCATATATAGGGAACATATGGTGACCATCCATGAAAAGATGCGTCTCTTGAATAATCAATAACTATTTATTATTATTATTTAATTATTATATATGATATTTAATAATCAATAATTATATTATTAATTATTATTCTAAGAGAATGTCTTCATGATGTTGTCCAAACATCAACAAAAACAACAACCAGGTGTAAGTAGAACTCGGTGAGGTTGTTGTGATACTGTAAAATGGGATCCTAGAGTTATATGTAGGGGAATGATACTTGTAAATGAAATTAGCTAAAAGGGAGTGACTACATGCCATTTTGTAGAAGTATATACCTGAAGGGGAAAGAGAATGGTTGCACCATGAAGTGAGAGAAATTGAATCTATTGACAAGTACCTGCACACATGAAACCAAATACCCAAAGTGAAAAATTTTGATAGTAAAGAAATTGATATGGGAACTAGAATAAAAAAAAAATGATAGTGAGCAAGCATAACTGTGAAATGGGTGAAAAGATAGGGGGTTGGGGGAAGGTGTGTGGAAAGATGAATGGATCATACAATTGTTTAGAATGAAAAATGTTGATATTTATCTCATAGATTCAGGAATTGGTTCTGTGGATGTTGGATTCCATGGTAGTTCAGATCTATGGATCCTTAGGTACCCAGAGGATCATAGGTTCCTAGATGATGATCATGGAGCATGTTCTCTAGGTAGACATTACATGTGGGCCTTCCTTACAAGGGAAGCGATATTTTTGCAGTTGACACAGTGGGTAATAAGGTTGGAGGGAGACTTTGATTTCAAATCCATTCTGTGTTGCTTCATTTTTTAGCAGGTGGTGCTCCTACACCCGCAGATTCACTTAGCAATGGTTTGTTTGACCTAGCCTTATATGTGAAGGTGGGGAGACCTGATAATCTAAGAAGGAAACAATGTGGTGGGGTGATAATTTACTTTTGAGTATCAAGGGTTTCGGAGGTAGGTCCACCATATCATTTTATAGTACATGCATTCTAGTATGGACTACATACATGACATTGATATGATCCTTCCCCCATGCAAGGAATGCGATCCATGAGGTGAGTACTCATTTGATTATGCATGTTATTTTCATTTTTTATGATTTTTCTCTTGGTTTTTATTATATAACATATTACTAATGAGTAATATTTTTGTGTTTGTAGATGTGGGACCCATATTCAATAGGTCCCTATGGTGAGGGATATCCTAACATCAGTAAGGGTGCTAGTAGTAGACTTAGGAGAGCCTTTGAGAGTGGGATAGTGATGAGGACATCATGATGTAGGGGTTGGACCCTCACAAAAACATTAGGAGGATCTAGGGGATGGGGGAGCAACTAAGCGAGAGGTGTGGCTCTAGTCACAACTGACGAATCTTTGTCGACATTTTGACTGAGTGCACCCCATGGTGTAGGAGGTCGGTTGGTCACGCTTTGAGGAGGAGGTGCTATAGGAATACATAGGCAATTCTCCAAATTGGCACCTGTTGGTGAGATGGGTGATGACGATGGATGTGATGACTATCAAGAAAATGAGGTTGCCTACTAGTGGGGTGCCCCCAGCTCAGGGGCCATCGCAGCTTGGGCCACCTTAGTGATATGTATATTGTGTATATGGGTCGATCCCGTTTTTGTAAATGAATGTATATATGGGAAAGGCCCATATTTTGTATATTTTTTTAGATATGGGGGAAATGCCCCCATTTTTTATATGACTTACGAGAACAAAAGTAGTGAAGGATAACACATTTATTGATGTTTCGTGATGGTGTGACTTGATGGTGTGATGGTGTGTCTCTGATGATATGCTTATGTATTTTTACTTATTTATTTATACATGTTTGTGATATAATGATGACAAAACATGCATATGTTAAGATAGAAAAATCATGCTAAACAATGTTTAATTAATGAGACAAATGCCAGTCTATAATTTCATTTGCAATATGATCTACAAATTGGCTTTCACTTCTAGGGATATGTGTGAATGTGATGGATTCAAAATTCCTTGAAAAGAGTTTAACTTGCAAGTATTTTATAAGTTAGGAAGGGTCAAGAACATGATAAACATTGTTCAACTGTAGGACGACAAGTTGGGAATCCAAGAATATGCTAAAGTGGTGAACGTGAAGGCAAGTGGTATCAATTAGAAGGTTGATCACAACAACATACTCTACTTGGTTATTCATAGTTGGACTTAGGCATACATTGTTGGAGTGAAGCAGTGTATGAGAATGTGAATAAATCTCCTAAGCCGTTGAAGTAAGATTCAGAGTCCATCGACTAGCATTGTCAGAAAAATTGATGTGATATGCCAATGAATGATTCATCTAGTAATACAAAAAAGTACAAGTGATCATAAATGTGGAAAATTTCAATGTTCATGTAAAAAAAGATTAAATAATCTATAAACATTTTTAGAAAGAAAAATATGCACATGGAGGTGGTCCAAAGTAGAATGGCTACTTAAGGATAAAACCTATTCACGTATAACCCATTGATAGGGCCTTTGAGAAGGCTACCTTTAGGATGGGAAAGGATGTATGCCCCCTTAATGAGGTAGTGTTTGATGATTAAAGGTCCTTGCCAAAGGGATTCAAATATTCCATCACCTAAAGTATCATGGGAATTATCATAGGTGAGGACAAGGTCACCTTCGTTGAAGGAACGAGAGTATTTTGAGCACTTTTTGGTGGCTTCATTATGTTGTAACAAGGACAGACGATGTTCATCGATAGTGTCTAAGAAAATGAGGTATTGTTTAAGGACAATGATGTCTAGTAGCAGTTCAATTATTGTTTGGAGTGTTTGTATTCCACACTCAATGCGTAGCACTACTTGTACCCCATGGACAAGGTGGAAAGGGGTAAAACCTATGGTGGTTTTGATATCCATTTGGTATACCAAAAGTTCAAAGAAAGCATGTGGTTCCAATTGGTTTTGTGTTCGTTCATTGTCCGCTACAACATGGTTTTAAGGACTTTGTTGATGGCCTCAAATTGAACATTGGATTGTGGATATTTTGGGGAAGAGAACTCATGAGTGAAGTTGTGACACAAGGATAATTCCTTAAACACCTCGTTTTCAAAAAAAATTCATGGTTTGAGAATAATTGTTGGGGAACACCAAAACAAGTGATAACATGATTGAAAAAGAAGCAAGCCATTGTATTTGCAATATTTTTGAAGGTGGGCATGTCTTCAGCCCATTTGGTGAAGTAATCAACAACCACAATGATGTACTTGTGACCATTTCTATATGGGGGTTTGCATGTCATAAATTCGATGCCCATTTACAGAAGGGGTGGTTGTAATTGGGTGTAAAGGGGTTGGTGGGGATTTTTCTTTATGTGTGAACATTTGGCACCTAGTACACCACTTGACTGTGTGAATGTAGTCATAAAACAAGGTTTGCCAAAATTCGTTGGCCCAAACAAATTTCTAGGTAGTGGACATACCATATAGATTCCCATTGCAAGCGCCATTGTGGAAATAGTTAAGGACTCGCTCCACCTTGTCAAGGGTGAGGGAAAAAGGTAATATGGTATCAACTCTCTGTCGATATAGAAAATATCCTATGAGGATATATCAATGGGCTTGGTGGTAGATACATCGGTGATCATCCTGAGAGAGTTGTGAACTGAACTTTTCGTTGCAAAGGTAAGCGAGAGTGTCACCATAACAAGGGTCACCTGATGAGAGAAAAAACATATTCTCATCGGAGAAATTTTCATTCACAGGTGATTCCTTAATGTTGGATGGTAAATTAATGATGAACTCTATGAGGATGAGTGCCTTGTTACTTTTGGGAGTGGTGAACTCTAGATAAAACTCTTGGAGAATTACGATCCATCGGGAAAATTTCCCATTGATTTGTCATTGGCTATGTAAGTATTGTATTGGGTTGGAGTGGGTCATGGACCCGATCAATTTGTTAGCCGAATGACATGTTCCAGGTTTGTCTTAACCGAATGGTAGGATTCAAGGAGCACTATATATAGGTAACCAGAACATGGATAAATCAAATCAAAGTGTTGGAATTTGATTATGGCCTCTTCTCTAGTTTGTGGCATGGTTTTGACCACATATTTTATGATGAGGGGAAAAAGTGACTTGAGGAACCAATCAAGGAGTAGTTCTTTGGTGACGTCAATTTTACATAGCTTCCTTCTTCAACACCATTCATGGATTTGATCTGCAATATGGGTGGAAGTAGTTTGACAAAAATAAGAAAGGATTTCCAAACCAATGTCATGGTGCAATGGTAATTGAAACAAGGCTAAGAAATCCTTGGCTAACAATGTGAAGGTCACATGGGACCCTTCTTTTTATTCTATGTACCATTTTGTAGAGGGACCAATTAAGGTTCATTGAAATAGTCATAGTTGGATGGAATCGTCAATGATATTGTTGGATGAGCACCATAGATGGAAGTTCATGACATGGTTAGCAAGGTATTCACCCAACTTCCTGTCAAACTTGGGAATGTCTGAAGGGAGCTTGGTCGGCATGGGAAGTCAAGGGGCATCTTCTAATATGGGATCGTTGGTGAGATTTGTTAAATAAAGAATATGTAACGAAGCCATATATGGTAGGTTTTGTGGTCCTGGCATTGTGGTTGAGTTTTGAGAGTTGTTTCTTGATGAGCAAGGGATACTGGATGGGTTATTTTTAGTAGGTGTGCCTAGCAGGGTGGGCCCAAGAAAGGATGAACCAAGCCATGTTTCACTTAGAGGTGAGTGGGGAGTTCAAATAGGTGAAGCGGTAAGACCAAAGATACCTCTTAATACTAGTGGGAGGTCAATCAGGCATCTAGAATGCTAGGGAGGTAGTGGTTTCCCTATGGTTCTAGACTAGAAAATGTGTGTGTGAGTTGTTCAAGTGAAAATATGACTAACTAGTGTTTTTTTTAAACAGTTATGGCCTACTTTAATGAAGAATGAATTTGAATGTGGTAAGTGTCAAAAGGATACAACAAACATACATGTATCAACTTAAAGTAAAATGTTTTGGTAGAATGGGATATTTTTCACATGGGGGAATAAAAGTAAAAGCACATGTCTTAAAGATGTAGCATCATTCCTCTCAAAGTCATTGGTCCTTCCAATATATTTTGATAATGGGGTATGAACCCACCAGAATAAAGGAATCTAGTGAAGGTATGAAAGATCAATTATAATGAGGGGTAAATGGTGCATATCCTGGAAGAGTTGATTATATTTCCCAATAGTTATTAAAAACACAACCTAAGAGAAGTTGTAAGCCACCACCACCATGTCTGTAGAAATCCTAGTTTTTTGGCCACCAAGTTACCTCATTCAAGTGTTGGTAGAAAAATATCAACCTCAAAATGTGGTCATGGGTTGGGAAACCTCACAAGAGCTCAGTGGCCCAAGGAGGCTTGTCTGGAACAATCTGACCTAAGCCTTTTCCCCTTCACAGGTATTTTCTTGCCTTGGTCTAGCACACTTGAAATTAAGTATGTAAGTGCCCTAAATAGTCAACTACTATGTTTCTAATGAAAAGATATAACAGGGGGGTTATTTGGATGCCTATCCCCAAGATCCTAATCTGAACTAAAAAAAAAATTGTGACCTCACAAGGGAGGATTTTAGCAGGTTCTTTTAGGATTGGGATCATGGACCAATCCATTTAAGGCTTGAATGAAGGACCTTTAGGACTCCTTGTCCAATCTAATTCCCCTAAATCATTTTTGGGAACAAGGTGGGGATCATTCTTGACAAAGGTGAAATTTTTTTGCCTTAATGTGTGTGAGTGCAATGGTGTGCAAGTGTGAAGTGTGAAAACACTAATGTGTAAAATTGGTGCATGGAGGCATCGTGGGGCATATATGGGGTTAAATGTGTATGATATGACCCCAAGCAGGGGCATATATGGGGCTAAATGTACATGTACTGTGTAAATATATATGTAATAGGTCATACCTAATAGTAAAGGGGCCTCATGTGTAGTGTGTGAATAGGTACATATATCTATCATGTATTGATTATTGAGGAAATCTGAATTGTGATGTAGAAATGTATTTGGATATTTGGAGGAGGTTCTCCTATTATTCAAGGATTTATTGTGTAAATTATCTCTCTTACATATATTGTAGTTTTTCTCCACGTTCACATAGTTGTACATGGTGTGTACTTTTGTTTTATTCTAATATCTTCAACATTTGGATCATTACATTTGGTATCAGGGCATTGATCCTAGGTTTTTTTCTTCTCCAATCAACTCATCTTAGAATTTTCACTATATTTTTTTCTTGGAACGCTCTAGACAACAAAAATTGGAGGTTATTGAGAAGACATATCAAGGTATCTATGATAAAAATTTTAGCTTTTGTGTCATTACAATTTTGGAGATACAACCTATGGAAGATAGGGTTTCTGACTAATCTTGAATTCAATTTCAAATGAGTCATCCTGGAATTTTCATTATAACTTGTTTAATGGGATGATTTATAATGAAAAAACTTATAGGTGATTTATAAGACATTGCAAGGTACTTGTGTTAAAAATTTCAGGTTGTGGGTCATTATACATTCATAGATATACCCCATTGAAGATAGGGTTTTTGACTAGTCCTATTACTAGTCTCAAATAAGCATTCCAGGTAAAATAGTTATATATTCTTCAACAAGGATCCAAATTCACTAAGAAAAATTTCATTTGAAAGATTACAATCCATAGTATTTTTAATACCATTTCCATATTCAGGTATTAAAATTTTGACATGTGGAATTCTGTACAAGTTCTCTCTCCAGGAAAGGCCAAAAATCAACAAGGTTTGAGAAAGTTATCATAAATTTCACTTGGGAAATCAAATTTTGGTCAGACCTATGGCATTGCAAAGAGGAAATATCATAGTAATACATGCCAAAATTTCAGACTTAGAAGAGCCAAAATTTCAGAAATACATCAGAAGGACAGACTCCAAATTAGGGTTTTCAAATGTATGTTCAGTTAAAACTCTCATAAATTTTGATTGAGATGTTTGATTGAGTTTATTAAAAATACATTGGAAAGAGAAGAAGAATAATATTATATTGGGAAAAGGATTATAACTATTTTATATCATTATTCTTGATATATTGAAGCTGTAAGTTGAGAACTGCAGTTAGAACTCGGTTAAGAATCAATGGAAATACATAAATTTACATGAGATGAAGATAAAGAAAAAATCAATCCTATGGAATGGTTGAGGTTGGTAAAGGAATATGATAGGAATCCTTCAATATAAAATTTGTGTCTTTGCGATGAAGCTCGAAAGTGGTGGATGAGTATGGATAAGGATACTAGATGGAACCTTCACATGGGAAGAATTAAAAAAAATATTCTCGGATAAATGGATTATGGATACAAAAATGGAGGCGAGGTATACAATTTAAGATGAGTTAAAAGAAGCCAAAGAAAAAGTCTCCAAATTACAACGAATAACTAAGAAAATATATTATTAAGAAAGATGATAAGTTTTAGAAGATGCAATCCCTTAATGAATCACTCATTAAGGATGTTAAGAACATAAAGAAAGAAAATATTAGTGATGGAAGGTTGGAAAAAAAGAGTCAAGGGAAGGATTGAAAAAGAAAGATGAACAAATATGTAGATTATGAAAACATGATAAAAAACTATTGGATGAGGTTAAGAGATTGAAAGAAGAAAATAAGCATCGTCAAAATCAAGAAAAAGAAAGGATATTAGATGAAGAAACTACCAAAAGACTTGAAGAGGAAATTTACAAGAAGATTGAGGAATCTCTAAATACTGATGAATTAAAATCAGAAATGCAATCCATAAGTGAAGATTGATGTCAGAATTTGATATATGTGGTCACATTGCAGCTTCAAAAGGAGGAGGAAGACAATATTCAATAAGGTCACCATATGATGCTTGAACAAGTTGAACTTCATCTAGAGAATGTACATGTTAAGTATGATGGTATTATTTCCAAGGCTAGAGAAATCAAAGATAAAGCAAGGAAGATAGAGGATTCCATTGTCTCTAAAAAGAACATAGATGAAATGCACATGCAGAGTGAAGAAAAACCATCAAATGTGGAACCATATTGACACCCTCATCGCCAAGAAACATTTCAAGGAATACAAGAAGGTCGATATCAGCATTATCAAGGAAGAATAAGGAATATTGATCAATATTCATGGAACAAAGCATCACAAAACCACTCTTCAACAAGCTATTATCAAAGACCAACAACCACTACAAATTGAAGAAGTTAAAACAACAATACATGGAATCAAAGGAAAGAAAATTATGCAACAACTAGACACCAAGGATTAAGACCGAAAATAATTGATTTTGGGTGGATAGATCATCTTCAATGGAATGAAGAAAGGAGTAACAGAAAAAAATTATATTACTGGGTTTCATCACATGTGAAGCCTTTAATTGAAAATCTTTAAAAGGACAAATCTTTTTAAAGGAGGGTACTATGTTATGACCGAATGGTGGCATGTATGGGGTTAAATGTGTATGATATGAACCCAAGGGGGGGCATATATGGGGATAAATGTACATGTAATGTGTAAATATATGTGTAATAGGGTCGACCTAATAGTAAAGGGGCCTCATGTGTAGTATCTGAATAGATATATATAGATATCATGTATTCATTATTGAGGAGATGTGAATTGTGATGTAGAAATGTATTTGGATATTTGGAGGAGGTTCTCCTATTCTTTAAGGATTTATTGTGTAACATATCTCTCTTATATATATTGAAGTCTTTCTCCACGCTCACGTTATTTTACATAGTGTGTACTTTTGGTTTATTCTGATATCTTCAACATTTGGATCATTACAGCAATGAAAAGTGATAACGTGGGGTTATTCGGATGCCTACCCTTGAAATCCTAATATGAACTAATTTTTCTTTTTACCTCACAAGGGAGGATTTTAACAGGTTCTTTTAGAGTTTTATTTTAAACGTTTAGGATTGGGTTCATGGACCAATCTGTTTAAAGCTGTGAAAGAAGGACCTTTAGGAATCCTTTTCCATTCTAATTCCTCTAGATCGCTTTAAGCAGTAAGGGGGAGAACATTCTTGACAAAGGTGAACTTTGGATGCCTTAATGTGTGAGTGAAATGGTGTGCAAGTGTGAAGTGTGAAAATACTTATGTGTAAAATTGGTGCATGTGGGCATCGTGGGGCCTTTGCAACTTCATAATTAAACACTACGTGTAATATGAAAGCTTGTGAAAATTTAAATGACTTGAAATTAAAACTATCCCTAGATTGTCAGGATATGGACATATGGGGTCCTTTTATAACCTTTAACTCCCTAAGTGTTTATTGAAAAAATAAAAAATCCCCTGGATTGTGAAGAGATGAGGACATATGGGGTCCTTTAAGTACTTTAAACTCCCTAGTGTTGTTGTTTTGTAAATAAACAAGAAATATGTGCAAATGTATGGGTGCTTACTTTCAAACTTTTGGTTTTAATTCCTATGTGTTTTGACATAAACAAGGGAGATAAAGAAATCCTTTATACCTTTTTTGATCCACCAAGATCACTTGAGAGAGTGCGAGAAGAAGAGCTTACTCAAGGTAGAAAAGAGAAGCTCCTAGTCCCACAAAATGATTGATGAAAGAAAAAATTTCAATTAATAAAGTTCATGTGCTTTAGGAGGCCATCCATGTGGAAAGGAAAAATAAATATTGGTTCTTTTTATGTTTTGTACCAATCTAATTTAGCTAACCTATATGCAAGAATGAACTTAAAATCATTTTTTTGTTGATTACAAAGTGCATTTAATTTAACTCTTAGCCCCTGTTGGCAGGCCAAAGTGAAAAACATATGTGACCTAGGGAGAAAGAAGATTTGTATGAGTCATAATGATGATAGGTGCGCTAATGGGAACATATTGCACATGAACAAAACATTGTGACATGAGAGACTTTAACATTTCTATGAGTCTGTTCTTTCAAAATTTGTGCAGAGTGTGGCACCATGGATGAAACATTTCCGCACAAGTTCCCACAGTGATGGGGGCCTGAAAGCTTGGTTTAAACCTATTATTAGGCCAATTTTGCAACCTGCAACACAATAAAAATAATAGAAGAGGCTCCACAAGCCTAAGGGGAAAAAAAGAGAGTTAGAAAACTAGTTGATTCACCAATTTGTTTTGTCTGTTTTGTCACTTTGGTGAGAAAAAATAAACAATTAAGTGTTAGCTAGGCAGAGATAACATCAAAGTTAGTATGTTAGAACAAAACCAAATTCATAAAACATCCATGTACAAGAAGTAAACAAAAGAAGGCATGAATATAACATGCATGGTCACAAAATATAAAACAAACATGAAATAATTGTATACCAATAGAAAATACCAAGTTGATAACACCACAGAGGATATAGATAAAAATTGGGCTCTCCTTCTCCTCCTTGTGAGGGTCCTTTTGTGTCCCTTGGAACTTTTTTCTCTCACTTATTGAACAAGAAGTTTCACAAAGCTCTCGAATAGAAAAGGTCCAATTCAGAAAGCTTGGTTCTTATGGATGTAGGAATGAGACATTGGGAAAGTGGATTCTCTGAACTCATTAAAACAACATAAAAATTCTTTTTATTCTCCTATTTTTATGCATACCAACGACCTCCTTTTATAGGCCCTTAATCAAGCTCAATAAATACTAGTTCCAAGTGGGAAAGGAAGAGCCACTTGGGTGTGTCTTCCCGTGTCTAAGTGGACATGGAACCACTTAGAGTTCCAGTATTGAATGCTAAGGAGTTTGAGGTGTCTTGGTACTTCAACCTGAGAGTACTTATGATGAGACTTTTTTCATTAATGTGTCGAATGTGGTTGAAACCTCACTTCTAGTCCATCCACAAAAATTTTTAAGGGACAATCATGCGGATGCACAAAGATCATGCAAAATACACATTGTTGAGTCGTATGAATAAATTAAAAACCCACTTTACATGGTTTTCTACTCTCCTGAGTATGTTCTATTAATGCCTCGAGTATGCATTTTGGTGTATTGAAACGATGACCCTTCTAGTGATCACCTATATAGCTCTATGATCAAATTTTAGGTGATAACACACACCATTAAGAAAACCAATTATTTTCAATAGACAATTGTCTTATCAAGATACATGAGTTGTTATGAAATAACTTATATTTTTACAAAGTTAACGATATATGTATGGTATCATATCTAGATTTCTACAGATTGGTGGTGTTGAAAAATTGTTGATTAAACAAACTTTATTTACAAGATTGAGAATATGATGATAAAATTGATTGAGAGGGATTTTTGTGTAGGACATTATGAAAATTATATTGTAATTCCTCAATGTCCTGAAAGGATATTATAATGATTTTAGTACTTATATTGAGTTTTATGGGAGGAAGAAGATGTTTTGAAGATGCATTTGTCTTTACAATGGCAAGTCCTCGAAATTAATTTTGAGATCAAACTCATGAATACTATGAGAAATATATTAATGTATGTTTTTCATCGTTAGGAGGTACATTACATATTACAATTTTCAAGAAGAGAATGGAGCTATATTTCATTATCTCTTTTCCATTGAATCTCAATTAGATTAAAGGATATATTCATGTAATTCAATGCCCAACTAAGAATGTTCACTTGCATCTTATTTTATGAGGAAGAAACTTAATTGTGATGGAGAACTAATGTTAACCTAGAAAAGGGAAATCCATTGTATTTTGGTGTGCATGGGGGTAGATTGATGGTGAAAATATGGCTATTTCTATGTATTTTAACACTATGCAGGAGAAATGATTTGTATGGAAAAATCAATGTTCATATTAATCATTTTGTTTTGTTGGGAGAAATGATTTGTATGGAAAAATCAATGTTCAAATTAATCATTTTGTTTTGTAGGGTATTTGCCATGCTATATTTTATTCTCTTCTTATCATATCATGGTTGGTTAAAATCGATTTGATCATGTTAAACAATGCCAACATGTGATTATGTTTTCATTGTAGTTTTATGTAGAAGAGAGTTCTTGCAATGGTAAATTGAAACCCAATAGGGACAATGACGGTTACACAATTTGGTGTGAAGATTCTAGACTCCTATTACAAGGAACTATTAAAAGACTACAGGGATAGGACCCAAATTAGAGTAAAAACATGGTAAGCTTTACCTTGTCAAAGATTAGGATACTTTGAAGTAGGATAATGAGAGGATAATAAGCGTACCTGACACATATGACATGAAAAGTGACCCGTGGGTCTCTAAAAAGGTTCTTTACCTCTCATTTTTTCTCATTTTCTTTTGTAGGTTGGAGCTCTGAGTTGTGTTGGTGTGCAACTAAAGGGAAAATTATAAATTTGAAGGGATTCCAAATTCTTTCTAGGTGTATTTTCCAACCAGATTTCTTGTTTTTTCCTAGAACGATGTTTTATTTTCCTTTTTCCATAGAAAATCATGGCTCAATCAACAAGGGAATCTGGAAAGGTCAAAGAAAAGGGAGAAATGCTACTGTTGTTGTTTCCCCTCTCCTTCAAATTCATATATATTTTCCAATGTTCCATTTGTTGCAAGTGGAGTTGCAATGGAATATTCTAATCCTAAAAAAAAGCATTGTTGTAGCAAGATAATAGAATCAAGAGAATAAATATCCATTGTGGAATTATGTTACAAGACACAAGGGCTCGGGGCCAAGTTAAGGGGGGAAGGGAATTTTCTTTTGACATGTAGTTTCTGCAATATTTAGTTTAAGAGAACCTACTACCGAGTTAAGGGCCATTTTTTGGGTTATCCCTATGGACTTGTACCATGCAAATCATTGAGTGCATCCAAACAAAAAGAAATGGAAAGAGGTGATAATGTTGGCTTGGATAAGGTGGTAGAAACAAGTAGGAAAAACAAAAATTAGGATTCTCTTCCATTCTTGAGGAAGTCATCTAGAGGATTTGGGAGTGAGATTTAAATTCAATCAACAAGAAAGAGGGAAACTACAAGTGGTGGTCCAATGGACATGATGTTTCAACAAGAGAGGTGAGATGAGATTGATCTTATCATTGTGTTTTTTTTCTTTCTATATCGACTTAATTTCATTTAATGTTGCATGGACTCCTTTGTTTATTGAGATGTGTCAAGCTCTAGATGAATGGACTCCAATTGGGTATGTGCTTCCTAGTCCAGAGAAGCTTAGAACCACATTGTTGGTTAAGAAAAATAAGGTGGATAAAATCCTAGAGCCTATTAAACCATCATGGTCCTCATCCAGTGTTAGTATTGTTTCTAATTGGATGGACGGATGTAGCACACCATCCACTCATTAATTTCATGGTGTCTTCCCTGAATAGACCAGTCTTCTTGAAAGAAGTGGATCCTCTTGGAAAATACAAGGATGCACAATAAATGGTTGAGTTCCTTAAAATGATTGAATATGTAGGTGTTGATTCTTGTGTGCAAATTATTATAGATAATGCACTTGTTTGCAAGGTTGTTCACATGATTGTGGAAGCTAAATATCCATAGATATTTTGGACACCTTGCATTG
>ML796023.1:42521-70011 GCA_009831015.1 Picea engelmannii | reverse complement strand
CAAATTGAAATGGACTTTCTGGACATCTCATCATTGAGAGTTGTTTATCGATATGTTGTCAAAATGGAGAAAAAATTTAAGCACTAGAACAAACAAGAGTTCGAGTCTGCAAATACGCAACAACCAAAGTATGATAAAGACGACCCTAACAAATAGCCTCCCAAAAACTAGTCCAAGACACAGGAAAATAAGGGTAAGGGAAAGAAAAAGAATGACACTGGAAAGTGTTGCGATTTCCACAAAATCCCCTGGCACAACACCGATGGATGTCACTCAAAAGAGTCATTGGTGGTCGGGATCAAAGAAAAATATCTGAACCCAGTTTCAGAAAATAATTGAAGGAGACAGATCATCGACACAAACCCCAATGCCACTTTCGCAACCACAACAATCCAACCAGAAGCACCAATAGATCTTGAAGAGGGGGAGTGCCTCTTCCATTCAAAGATGTGGGTGAATGGGATCCCATTGCATTTCATTGTTGATAGTGAAAGAGAAAAGAACCTCATCTCAGCAGAGGTCGTCAAACAATTGGAATTGCCAACAACACCATACCCGCAACCATACAACATCAGGTGTCTTAGCCAAGGATGATATCTTCGTATCAACCAACAATTTTTCTTATCCTACGATATCAATCCCTTCAAGGCTGAGGTATTTGTGATGTTTCCCCATTGGATGTTTGTGATGTTCTTTTGGGTCAGTGATCCAGGTGGATATTGGTGGCCACCCACCTTTTCCAACTGGCTCAAAACAATTTTCTAGCAATTTTGACAATTTACTATTTTTAGCAGGTTTTAACTTCCGGGGCCATTTTGAGGGCTTAAATGAAGGTTTTCCAAGATCGATGTCCTCAATGATAGTCTAATATATGATTGAGCCCCCAAAATGAATCTCATTGACGATACCTTTCCAATGAGCTATCATACGCCTAAAACGGAGATCGTATGCAAAAGTTACAACCCCGGGAAGTTGATGTACTAACTTATCCAAATGGGGCCCACATGATTTTTGGCGCTTCACCTCCTAGGGTTAGGTTTTTGGATGTCTAAGGTTTTTGGCATTCCTGTTTATTGTAAAAGGCCTTCAGAGCCTCATTGTAATAATCTTCTTGCGAATGCGAGTAGTCATCACATCTCTTCTCAGAGATAAGCTGCCACCATTCTACCGAGTCTTTCACTTTGTATTTTACAGTATTTGTACATTTATTTCATTAATAGAAATCGTGTATTACTGTATATCTGTGTTTATGGTTGTATCTATGACATATTTATGTTATATTATTGAATATCTGCGATATCTTTGTGCATTTCTTTATTATATCTCTGATCTCATTTCGTGCCGAAAATAATCTGGATCAGTGGTATCAGAGCAGGTTACTCTTGATCGTTTTTGAGTGCATGTCCCCGACGAGGTCCGAGTATAGCAAGTTGGGTCTCGAGCTTGTCTCTCTTGAAGAAAATTTCTCTCGCACACCCAAGAAACCCTAAATGGCGGAAGAATAGAAAAACAACGGAGCAGATGATCCTATCAATCTATTGCTTGAGCAAACTCTCACGCGACAGAGGGACGAAATGATGGAGAATTTTTCCCACATCCTTAAACGCCTGCTGATAGCATCAGATTCATCTTCATCAAGTGGCCACTTTGGAGGCACCTCGCCTTTCAAGGTACAAGTTAATTTTGATATTCCTGTATTTGAAGGACAGATAGATGCAGAAGCCCTAGAAAAATGGTTAACTCTGCTAGAAGGTTATTTCTTTGTTCATAATTTTTCCTACAAAGAAAAGATCACCTTCTCACTCCTTAAAGCTCTCCTTCATGTCAAACATTGGTGGTAAACTTACTGGGAGCAAAGTTCCACAGAGAATTCTGGAATATATGGGGCCGATCCCACTTGGGATTGTTTTGTGGATGTGGTAAATGAACAGTATTACCCTGTTGGCAACTATGAGGACCAGTACATGAGATGGACCACACTGCGACAAGAGAGGGGCCAAGCAGTTCCAGAGTTCACCAATACCTTCCATACCTTGCGCACCAAGTTGGGTATCAAAGACTCTGAGCGACATTTGGTTCTGAAATACCGCGGGGCTCTACACAGATACATCCAAACTGAAATGGATTTTGTGGACATCTCATCACTCGGTGCTGCTTATCGATATGCTATTAAAATTGAGCAGAAATTTAAGCACCAGAAAAAATGAGAATTCGGGTCTACAAATCCACAACAACCAAAGTATGACAAAGACGACCCTAACAAACAGTCTCCCGAAAACTAGTCCAAGACACAGGAAAAAAAGGGTCACAGGAAGACAAAGAAGGACACCGAAAAATGGTGTGATTTCCACCAAAGCCCCTGGCACAACACCGATGAATGTCGCTCAAAACAGTCATTGGTGGCCGAGATCAAAGACAAGGAGCCAAACCCTGATTTAGAATATGATTCTGGAAATACTGGTAAATGACAGATCATTGACGCAGACCCCACTACTATTGTCGGGACTGCAACAATTCAACCAGAAGAACCAACAAATCCTGAAGAGGGGGAGCACCTTTTTCATTCACAGATGTGGGTGAAGGGGACCCTCCTGCATTTTATTGTTGATAGCGGAAGCCAGAAAAACCTCATCTTAGCAGAGGTCGTCAAACAGTTGGGATTATCGACAACACCACACCCACAACCATACAATATCGGCTGGCTTCGGTAAGGACGAGATCTCCATGTCAGCCAACAGTGTCGATTGTCATACGACATCCAACCCTTCAAGGATGAGGTATTATGTGATGTTGCCCCACTGGATGTCTGTGATGTTCTCTTGGGCCAACCATATATGTGGAGATGCCATGTTGTTTATGACTCTCGACCCCGTAGTGTCATTGTTACTTTGGGGGGTCATCTCTACAGAATACCAGAGGTAGTTCCAACTATTGTTCCACTTAAAAAGTGTCACAAGGTAGTATCTCATACTGCAAAATTCAACTTCTTCACAATCTGTTCAAAAGGGGAACAAAAGGACATTGCAACCACTACAGCCTCGCCCCCTGCACCTTCTATCAAACAAAAGAAGGTCGAAAAGGTTGCAGGAAAGCGAAAATATTCCTTCTGCACACCTTCCTCTCATGTAGCTCGACTTGTTGAACAACCTCAGCTTCAACAGGTTCATGACATACTTCCAGCAATACAAGCAACTCACCCAGATGTAGATCCAACAAACATTTTTCCCTCTCCCCTGGGAACTCAACGCAATGGAGACCATTGCTTCCTAAGGAGGGAGGATTGATATAGGTGGATATCGGTGGCCACCCATCTTTTTCGACTGGCTCAAAACAGTTTTCTGGCAATTTTGGCAATTTACTATTTTTAGCATGTTTTAACTTCCAGGGCCATTTTGAGGGCTTAAATGAAGGTTTTTCAAGATCAAGGTTCTTAATTATATCCAAAGGTATGATTGAGACCCCAAAATGAATCTCCTCGACAATACCTTTCCAACGAGCTATCATGCACCTAAAACGAAGATTGTATGCAAAAGTTACGACCCCGGGAAGTTGATGTACTAACTTACCCAAATGGGGCCCACATGACTTTTGGCGCTTCATCTCTTAGGGTTAGGTTTTTGGATTTCTAGGGTTTTTGGCATTCCTGTTTATTGTAAAAGGGCCTTCAGAGCCTCATTGTAATGATCTTCTTGTGAATGCGAGTAGCCGTCACATCTCTTCTCAGAGATAAGCTACCACCATTCTATCGAGTCTTTCACTTTGTATTTTACAGTCTTTGTACATTTATTTCATTAATAGAAATCGTGTATTACTGTATATCTACATTTATGGTTGCATCTATGATATATTTCTGTTATATTATTGAATATCTGTGATATCTCTGTGCATTTCTTTATTATATCTCCGATCTCATTTCGTGTCAAAAATAATTTGGATCAATCAGCCATATATGTGGAAGCGCCATGATGTTTATGAGTCTCGACCCCGTAGTGTCATTTTTACTCTGGGGGACTCATCTCTATAGGATACCAGAGATAGTCCCAAATACTGTTTCGAAAAAAAAGTTCATCAAAGTTGTCTCTCATATGAATAAGTTTAACTTCTTCGCGATTCGGGAAGGAAGTGAATCGAAGGACACTATGACCACTATGGCCTCGGTTCAAGTCCCCTCTATCCAGCAGAAGCAGGTCGGAAAAATTGAAGTAAAGAACAAATATTCCTTCTGCACACAATCATTTTATGCAGTCATATTGGTTAAAAAGGTCCAACCCCTCCAACATCAAGTTCACAATAGCCTTCTACAAGCCAAGCAACACAACGTCTCTAGAAAGGCAAGCAACTCACCAAGGTTCAGATTCAACAAACGCTTTTACAGGAACTCAACGCAACAAAGACCATTGCTTGCTAAGGGGTGAGGATTGATCCAAATGGATATTGGTAGCCACCCACCTATTCCAACTGGCTCACATGCAGTTGTCATCATTGACAATTATTTCCTAGATTTTCAAGTCCTAAACTTTTGAGGCTGTTTTAAGGCCCTAAACAATGTTTTTGGAGCTCGCCACAGTCAAATTGTAGACAGAGTTAAAATTTTATGGAATAATGTGTATTCCTTGGATATACCTTTCCAACGGGCTATCGTGCACCTAAAATATAGATTGTATGCAAAAGTTACAACCTCGGGAAGTTGTTGTACCAACTTACCCCATCAGGGACCACATGACTTTTGGCGCTTCATCTCCACATTGGGGTCGCAAAACTTTTGTATTTTCATATTTCGGGGGCTAGGTTTTTTAATGTTTATGGTTTTTCCATTTATCTTAAAAAGGCCTTTCGAGCCTCATTATACTCATCTTCTTGTGAATGAGTGTAGTCATCACATCTCTTCTCAGAGATANCAAAACTTTTGTATTTTCATATTTCGGGGGCTAGGTTTTTTAATGTTTATGGTTTTTCCATTTATCTTAAAAAGGCCTTTCGAGCCTCATTATACTCATCTTCTTGTGAATGAGTGTAGTCATCACATCTCTTCTCAGAGATAAGCTACCACCATTCTAGCGAGTCTTTCACTCTATAATTTTACAGTTATATACATTTCACTCATTAATAGAAATTGTGTATTACTGTATATCTATGCCTCTTGTTACATTATTGGATCTCTTTCAATATCTCGATATATTTCTTTATTATATCTCCGGTCTCATTTCGTGCTCAAAATAATCTGGATCAGTCAACTTCTTACTTGTATTCTTGTAAGCCCATAATACTACATGAACTCTTAAGTCCCAATCGTCTCTCCCTACATTGCAAATATTTTTCAAGGCATTCTCCAATATCTTATTAAAAAATTCCATTGTTCCATTGGCCTGAGGGTGATATGGTGTACTCTTTTGATGATGCATCTAGAACTCCTCAGTCAATGCTGCAATTGTTTTGTTCAAAAAGTGTGTACCTAGATTACTGAGTAATATGCACAGACATACAAACCTTGTAACTACATTCTCAAATAGAAATTGCGTAGCAGTCTCCACAATAGAATCTGTAACTGGTTTTGCTTCTTCCCACCTTGTCAAATACTCCATCGCAGTGATGATGTACCTTTCCCCTGGCCTTCTTGCTTGTGGATTGATTGGTCCTACAAATTATATGTCCCACTTATCAAATTCTTGCACCGTAACCTATGTATTTAAAGGAATTTCATCTCTCCTAGATGACTTTCCCACTCTTTGGCATACATCACATGACTGACGATACTCCTTCGCATCTTTGTGAAGTGTAGGCCACCAAATCCCTATGCACAAAATATTATGTGCAGTTTCTCTCCCTACATAATGTCCTCCATCAATTACATCATGCACTTCTTCAAGTATCATTGGCCTTTCGTGTTCCAACACACAACGTCTCAATATTCCATCTTCACCCAACTTGTATAGATTCCTTGCAATCAAATGATAATCTGTTGCTTTCACTACTAGTTGCTTCTTATGTGTTACTGTCATCTCGGATGGAGCCATCCCTCTACTTAGAAACTTCACAATGTCTGAGAAGTAATCATCCACCATCCTTACTACAAATAACTGTGCATCTGCTGAGCTATCATCTAAATTTCTTGCATCTTTACCAGCCAATATGAGTGATAGATGATCTGGTCCTACATTCAGCCTCCCTGGTTTTACTACAACCTCAAAGTCATATTCCTGAAATAATAATATCCATATGCATATTCTCCTCCCCAACACCGGCTTGTTGACTAAGTACTTTAATGCATAATGGTCTGTATCCATCTTGAAGTGAGACCCCAATAAATAATGCCTAAACTTCTAGAATGCATAGACCATTGTCAATCCTTCTCGTTCTGTGGTTTTATAATTCTTCTATGCTATAAACAACTTCCTTCTTACAAAAGCGATTGGATGATCTATGTCCCCTTCCCCTAGTTGTGACAACATTGCACCCAATGCTATGGATGATGCATCTACATGCACATGGAACTCTTTGTTCCAATCTAGAAAGATCAAAATCGACGTGGTTACCAGTTTCTTTTTCAAAGTGTCCAATGCCTTCTGATAGTTCTCATTCCATTGAACCTTTGCTTCATTCTTCAATAGCTTTTCCACGGGTGTTGTTATCTGCACGTATCCTTTGATAAATTCCTTGTAATAACCTGTATGACCCAATGTTTCCTTCAATTGTCTGACTGATGTAGGGTGTTCTAACTCCAAAATGAATGCGATCTTAGATTGATCTACTAATAGTCCTTGTTTGCACACTACATGTCCCAACATAATTCCAAACAGTGCGCAAAAGATACACTTCTTTAAGTTCAACGAAATATGACACTGTTTGCATGGATCCAACATGAGTCTAAGAACTTCTGTATGATCCTTTAGTAGAATGAGCATCATCCAATCATCCAAGTATAATTCTAGGAATTTATGGATGAAATCCTTGAATGCTGCAACTACTACCCTGGAAAAAATTCTAGTGGCATTCTTCAATCCAAATGGCATAAATGTATATTGATAACTCTCCCACTCCCTCGCAAAAGTGGTCTCGTGTCGATCCTCCTGTGCGATTCTTATTTGATGGTACTCAGAGAATCCATATATAAAATAATAAGTTTCCTAGCCTCCTACGTTCTCCAATACATCATCCGTGAATGGTGTTGGGAATGGGTCATGTAAGCACACATCATTCAACTTCCTCAGATCCATGCAGATCCTGATTCCTCCTGTATTCTTTTCCTGCACCACCATTGGGATAATCCACTCATATTCTTCTACCAGTTCAATGATTCTCGCATCCAGAATCCTATATATTTCAGCCTTGACCTTCTCCTTATACCTCGAGTTTAACTTGTAAGGCCTATGTCTTACTGGCTTAGCTCCTATTTTTAGTGGGATCTTCATCTTGCCTAAGTTTCCTGCTATTCTCTTCATCTCTGAAAATGTCATTGGGAATAGGTCTTGGTATTCTCATAGTAAATCTGAAATCTTCTCAACTATCTCATCGTTCCAATAATCTCCTATCTGCGCAAACTTGGGATTCTTTGTCATCCCAATGTTTACCTTCCACATATTTATAGTATGTGTATATGTGACGGATTCAAGATCTGCCCCCTCTACTACTCGACGCTCGTTATCCTTCTGTCTCAGGTACTTGTGCATTCTTGGGATCCTCTTCATCATACTCTTCCTTAGCTACGTTATAGAACTCCAATAGCTCATGGACAGTCATCTTGGCTCTGTGCGCACTGCATACTGGTACCACCTCCATCGTCTCATATTCCGAGAAGATCTTTATTTGGATCGCCTGTAGCGCTGCATCTATTGATGGAGATTCATGTTCAAATGTGAACATGATTTTGAACCTCTGGACCAGTTCTTCCCATCTTGTTGTCTCCCTGCACATCTTCAATTCTAAATACCAATTCTTCCCATCTTGTTGTCTCCCTACACATCTTCAATTCTAAATACTAGTTCTTCAGAATTGTGTCCAATGTGTGTCCACTCTATTTTAGGTATTGAACTCCATAAATCCCTGCACTGTTCCACATGACCCGCTGGGTCACTCTCTCATGTATAGTTCTGCGCAATTTTTCCTTCCTTAGAGCCAAACCATATCTGCATTAGTATGTTGCATCGTGACCAATCGTTTATCCCCTCTCTATGTGCAACCCACCATCTAGTTGGAGTAACTTTTAATACAACATCTAGTGATAACATCCTTTGTTGTTCAGGTACATGAAAATCCAATGCTTTTACAGACATACGTATCTCATTTAATCCATCATTCCTGGGTGGATCTCATAGCTATGTTCCAATCTAGCACAAGGATCGAGTGATGCACGCACATTGTCTAGTTGACACTTCATGCATCCTTTGCCACCAATTCTCTAGACTTGATTTTGAATTTGATGCGCATGAACTGATACTTCTCCAACTCAGCACACCATCTGTTGTCGGGTTGACATAATCCTCCATCTACGCAGTCGAGTTGTATAATTTGTCAATGTCATTCCCTCTTGCTGGCTCTGTGTATCTCTTTCCTTCTGATGGGTCTAAGGGTGCAGTAACTTTAAAATATCCAACCTCAAATATCATCTCCCTCCTCTTCAAGTTAATGATTGCCTAGTTATTGAAAGAACATTCCAGTCTCATTAGTGTTGGATATGGTTGACTGTCATCCATGATCTCAATAACTTCAAAGTCTGCCATGTTGCACACCCCATCTATGTTCATAGGTACTCATGTCAACCAACCAATCGAGACTATTTTGTGTTGATTCACGAGACTTAACTAAACAGGAGACCATACTAGATTGGGTTTTCCCATCAGCTCCCATGTCTTCTTAGGTAACACATTCACGTCAGACCCTAAGTCCAAAATAACATTATCCACATCATACTCTCCAATCTGTGCACCGAATATGAATTCTCCATTGGTTCTCTTCTTGTGAAGTACCTGATTTTCCATTGTTTGTGCAACAGGGATTTCCCTTCCTCTTGTACAATGATCAATCATGTCATATAGTGTACTCGACACAGCTTCATCCTTCATTAACTCTACACAACTCTTCAGGAATTATGTTAGTGTGTTTACCTTTCCAATTAGAGTCTTTGGCACAACAAGATCTTCTATACAAGGCGTTGATGATGTTGCTTCTCCCTAATCCTATTTGAGTACTTATTTTCTTGCTCTCTGATATGTCTCCTTTTCTTTTTGTGGATCGAATGTTGGCATAGGCCCTGCTGAATTTCTTACCCACTTCTTAGTCTTATTTCCTTCATTCGTCATATCAACCCCTATTCTATCTCCTCTGCGTGTAACAACTGCTACTCTTAGTCCTTCATTGCATCGTTTGGCTAATATATTTTTCACATTATGATTTATATTTTGGTTCTAGTTTCCTCTGACCTGCCACTTTACAACTAGTTGGGGACATTCTTCTATTAAGTGATCCAGTGCTCTGCAATATGTGCATGTCGTACATAGATTCTGGAAGCCACGGGCCAAGTGTCCAAGTTGATTATAGTTATAACATATAATCGATCCTCATCATCCTCTACCAAAATTCCCTCTACCTCGGACTCTACCAAATTTTCCTCTCTTCCCTTGATTGAAACCTCTCTAATTTTATATTGCGGACCACCCCCTTCTGCTGTGACATTCTCTTCTTGGATCCTATACATATCTGATGTGCACTCCCTCATTAAGTCAAACATGCAGAAATCCTTTTCTTTGTGTCCCTTAGACTTGAAAAAATTGAAAAACAAGTTCTTTGGTGTACTCTGATACTTTTGTAGCAATGGAAATTTAGTGGGATGATGGCCCCATTTCTTACATATCTTGCAGTATCCCCCCTAATAATGTATTCGACGCTCCAGCTACCAAATATTGGGTGAATGTTGGGCATTCGTCCTTGTCATGGCCTTCAATCTTGCACTTGGTAGACCAAAATTATTCGTGTTTCTCCTTCCCTTTTGTAAGCTCGGCCAGTTGAATCGTCAACGCAACCAATTGCGTCTGAACTTATGCCATTCCTCCACTATCTCCTACTGAAGAGGAATCTAATTTCATTGCAATTTACAGGGCCTCGGGTTGCGACGTAACCTTATGTTGAATCAATGGCATACAAATATGTGGTAGAAGTCCCACGATAAACCACTCTTGATGTTGTTGATCTGGGATCTGGAAAGTCAGTCTACCCATCACATCCTTTAATCTCTGATAAAAATCCCATACCGACTCTATTTGTACCTATTTTATCTCCTTTAGTTTTGTGATGTACTGCAACTTTGACTTTGGCTTTTTGAACTCCTTTAGCAACGCTTGCTTTATTTCTGCCAAAGTGTTGGCATGTCATATAGGCGTGATACTATGCAACTTCATATACCATACTAGTGCACGACCTCTAAATGTTGTCACTAATTGTGCAATCTTCATAGCTTCATCATGTACGTTCTTAGCTGCTCAAATTGTTTCGCAGACAAACAAACGTTTTTTTGGATCCTCTGATCCCACTCCAAGAAACTCAGGAAGTCTAAGAGTATTATCTACCCCTGCCATGTTTCTTTGTGTATTCCCTCCTCTTCATGATGCTAGTTGACTATGATTCTGACTCTACACACTAATTTCACTACTCTGATTGCTACTACTTTATCCTCCTTGGCTAACTACGATGCATTTTGACAAATCTTCAACTGCTATCTCTTATTGTGATGACACACACATGCTCGTGGATTTGACACAATATCCATATAGATGTGTTGTTGGCACTCTTTTTTGCATGGGTTGTAAGACCCTAGGTTTGGTTTATCTATGACCAACAAACCCACCAGACATCGGCCCTTTCGACATCACCTGCTTGTGAAAATGAAGTCTCACCCGAGGTATCTATTGGGATTGTGATAACTAGGTTTCTGCAGTAGTAAGGGAATGGGAGGAAAACATTCAGTTGATTCTTCCTTATTATGTCTATGCACATGATTCGGTTCTATTCAATCTTAACTTACTTATGGTTCAAATCCCTATAATAAACATATTTTTGATTATTACATAGATTCGTTATGGTCACAGTCATGAACATTAAACCATAATTAATCCATAAGACAAGTCTATTCTATGAGGAATTCAAATAGAATTCATAAGCATACATAGAAAGTCAGACAACACAAGATTCAATATCATCTTTGTAACCTTTCTTTATTCATTCTTCTCACTAACAGACTATTACATTCACGACTATGGAATTCAACATCTAACATAGCATCACATGACTTAACTGGAACTGAAACCCAACTATAGTATAGAATGAACCCCTAATCTCCCAACCCATTACATATTTATACATAAATATTGGGATAAAAACCCTAGTCCATTCATCCCAAAAATACCCCATTACAATTCCTAGCTAGCTCAGTTAAGTGGTTGTTCGTCTGCTTTCTTCCACTTTTTAACCTTCATGCTGCTTTTATGTTGTTCTTCTATCTCTAGAATGTCGTGTTGTCATCCTTTTATCATGATTTATTCTCTCGCTCTATTGCTTTATTCTCTCTCGAATTTATTCTTTTGTTTGTGCAATGTATTCCTCCTGCACACTTTCCTCCTTTTGCGCACTATCCTCCTGGATGCATCTTATTTGCATGCATACTTTCCTCCCTTTGAACAATTTCCCTATAGTTAGGATTTTCTCCCAAAACTGTATCCAAACTGCCTGTCCAACATGTGTGAAAATGATATTTGTGAGAAAGTTGTAATAGTAATTGTGCATCAGTAAATATGGGTTGTAAAGTAAAGTTTCTCAATATTATTTTCTTGTGAATCCATTGAATTCCAAGAAGCAAGTCACCATAAATTTGGATATGATAAACTCCTGATTCTTGGGCCAATTTCAAAACCAACTAGAGGTCCATCTCACAATAATTATTTGGTTCCTAACCAATTCCAACTTTGAATTTAATTCCATGGTTTTGTGATAAATACAATATTCCTCTTGCTCCACCCCTAGGAGGGGTCCCTAAGAGGCACCATCAAAGTATGTCCATGGAAATATCTTATTTATTATCTCTTCCATGTGACCATGTGTTCATTGGTTCTCTAGAGATTGAGGGTATGCATTTAGGATGTTTAAAGCTTTAACATCACATTTCAAAGGTAGTGTCTCTTTTCCTTTAAATAGTTTCATATTATTGGTTAGTGAAACTCCCCATGCAATGTTTAAGGGAAGAGATATGATCTTTTTGGTATCCTTGTTGTCAAACCATAACCTAAAGGCCTCTTCAATATCATCGCCTACCCATACATTTTGATACCCTATCATAATCCATACTTCCTTTGTAAAAGGACAGGTAATAATGATATGTGCATTTTTTTCTTCTACTTCATGACATAAGCTACACCAACCAAGTCCAACAAAGGTTTTTTTTTGTAATATGTCCCATGTGGGTGCCCTATTGTTTAAGATCATCCACATACAATTTTTGGATTTGGTTGGAGTCTTTCGATAAAATTTTCGACCATCATACATACTGTTCCTCTCTTTCGTCCTAAACAAGTTCTTTATATCATAATTTTGGTACACAATATCTTGGTGGGTTTAATGACCATACCAATTGATTATCCTCTCTATTATGAAATTGATGTATTTTAAAGAGCTTGTGTATCTCTTCCATTCAATAATATACTCCTCCATAATCCCTAAATCCCTTTAGATCGACCATTCCTAGATCCAAAGGTTGGTTCTGTACTAGTTTATATTGATGAATACAGCGATGTGAGACATTTTGTAGCTTACAAACCTATGAGATGTGGATCATTGCAACTATGTGAGTCTTTCTCTCAGCTTACAAACCTGAGAGAAACCCCCTAAGAAGGGTATGTGGTTCCTACCTGAGAAAGATCTAGGAACGTAGAGATGAACTCCTCCATTCAGAGAGTTGAGAAGAACTCCAGATGATTATCCAGTGGGAAAGGTGATATGTTGAGTTAGACGTGCCTGTGGCTGAGCACAAGGTGAATGTGTGAAATCCCAAAGTGTTGGGTGCATCGTCATGTGAACATAAATGAAGATCATGTATTAGTAGCAGAGTTGAGGAGAAGACTCCAAATGATTCTCATGTGCGAGGCAGTGGGAATGAAGATCTGTAGAGTGGGCACGCCTGTGGATGAGCACAGGTGAATGTGTGAAGATCTAGTTCTTCTGTGTAATGTAGTGAACCAAAGATATGACATCCCTATGGATGTGCCCCTAGTGGATGAGAACTAGTGGGTGTATCAGATCATTTGCTATATATTGTTCAAGAGTCAGACTTGCTTGTAACCCTAATTGTTATGAAAAGGGTACAGGTCGGCCCCACCTTAATGTGATTAATAATGAATGTAAAAGATAATTAATCTGGTTAATATTAATTATAATAATAATAATTATTATTATTATAATGTGACTTAGAGAGTTTGGCCCTGTTGAGCCAATAGACACTTCAGTGGGCAGGGTTAGGTTAGTATAAGTAAAAGTAAAATCCCCATTATAGAAATATATCCTTCATGTGAGTTTGGAGATTTTAGCAAGTACATCTACTTGGGAAAAGGTTCTCTCTTGGGCGATAGTCTTCTAGGGTTTGAGCACCCTCTTGTGTGCTAGGTATTTCTTGGTGGTGAAGTTCTTTCTGTTGAAGAATATAGCAAAGGATTTGGCTGATTTTTCTTCCCTTGTTGAGAAGGGTTTCCCAAGATACTTCTTATGTTCTTATGCATGATGTTTCTTCTTGTGATCTTGGTTGCTACAACATTATTGTATATAGTTAAGTTAAATGATAAAATGGAATGAACTTCATGCTTAACCTAGCTTATTGAAAAATCAACATGGTATCAGACCATAGGTCTTGAAAAACCCATTGCACAAGCATCTACCAATCTCCTCTCTTCTCTGCAGAACCGTATGACCCTCCTAGGGTTTCCATAAAATTCGTACGACCTTCCTTTATGAGGTGTTTTAGGCCTTAAACACTTGAAATTTTGGGCTAAGTTTGACATAGGAGAGTACGGCCTCCTCCAACGCATCTTCAGAGACTCTCAGAGTGACATTCTGAGCATTTTGAAATTTTGGCCCTAGGGTTTCTAGGGTTTTGCCAATTTCTGTAGAAATTTTAGAATTAGGGTTTATGCAAACTCATTGAAGGAGATCTTAAACTCACCAGTGTTCTCCTATATTTCAAAGTCTTATTTTTGGCAGACATAAGTCCAATAAAACCTAAAAGTGCTAGCCTAGCCTAGCCGTTAGGTTTTCTAGCCTAGTTGACAAAGGGTTGTGAAGAATCTAAAATTATGATGAACAAAAAACTATGATGGAAGATAAGATTGATGAATCAAGCAACTTCAAAGTACTTGAAAGAAAATACTTCATAGGAAGAGTTATTGTGGGTAATACAAAAGGGTTTACTAGAGACAACCATCAATGAATGGAAGGAAGATGACGTCAGGACAAGGAAGCCAAACACCTACTCAAACCCTTACATTGAAGGGCCAACTTCAAAATAAAAAAGATGACAAAAGGTGACACTGTGAATATCTTCTTCATAAAGATCTCAGAGGATATAGATCAACGAAGAGCCATTTGATAAATCATATCAACATCCTCATGTATGCACTTGTATATATTATTTGTATCATTATCACGAGGGAAATTGCAGGAGGAAGGAACCTTTGTTGAAGTCATGGATCCAGAGGGATATCAGTGCATTCAGAGGAAAAACACACTCAAAGTAAAGAATCTAGGTTTGATTGTTGTAATTGTCATTAGTCTAGACTACATTTCTATAAGTTTGCTACATTACAAGTAGGTGTTGTAGCTGTGACAACATTCCTTAAATTGTTTTGATTCTAGAGATGTACTCATTATTCTCCTTTAGGAGATATTCTTGTGTTGGTTGTTTTTGTTTTCTTGTTCCAGATAGGTTAACAAGAAAAGGAATATGTTTATCCTTCAAAGGGAGCCACTTGACTCAAAAGGAGTCAAAACTATTTGAGAAAGAGGAAGAATAGAACCATCATTGAGGAAACCAATGCAATAATGCACGATCATAATCCTTTTATGATTCTATGGTCATAAGTATGCATGACATAGTATATGTTCAGAACAAGAGTCTTCACCAGACTTTGAAAAACACAACTCCCAAAGAAGCCTGCACCAGAGTGAATCTTGAGATTGAACACTTCAGGATATTTGGGTGCCCAGTGTATTTTCATGTACCCAAAGAGAAGAAGTCCAAGCTAGATCCCTTAGAAAGAAAGGATACAATGAATCTTCAAAGACATTCCAGATCGACATCCCTATTTAGAGACAGATTGAGATAAGCAAAAACGTTTTCCTTGAAGAAGAGATAGTCTTTCAAATACCCATAGAATCTCAGATGGAGATTGATAGTGAGACAATACCTTCTCCCCCTTCAACAGTCCAGAGGGAGACATACATTATTCCAGTTGATCCAGTTTCTCCAGTTGATATGTTCAGAGATATTGCAGTAGGGCATAAAAGGCCTACTTAGACTCACTCTACAAGAGGAAAAGAAACATACAAGCCTCTCAAGGCACATCCTGAGAAAGTGAAAGATATTTTCAAGTTATCCTTCAATCATGAGACACTTCATTGATGATGAGCCTCCTTGTCTTAGAGAAGCAACAAGAGAATAGGTATGGCAAGATGCCATAATAGAAGAATACTAGTATATCTTAAAGAATGATGTATAAGATATTATTCAGGGACCAGAAGGGAATTCTGTGGTAACTTCCAAGTGGATCTATAAGATCAAGCATGCAGCTGATGGAAGTGTCAAGAAATACAAAACAATATCTATAGCCAGAGGTTTCTCATAAACATAGGGAGTTGTCTATGATGAGACACTTGACCCAGTGAACTCGATACACTTCCATCCGTAATACCATCCATGAGTTGGAAACTATATCAGATAGATAGATTCTTGATGAGTTTGGATTTTAGCAAGAGTGTTGCTGATCCAAACCTATATCATTACAGTGTTGGTGACGAGAGCCTGATCCTGATGACTTATTCATAAAGCGTTGTTGTTGGATACAAGTAATCCTTGAATTCTAAATTCGAGACAAAGAATATGAGTATGATGCACTAATTCTTGGGACAAGAAGTATGACAGAGGACTGGTAAGATTTTCCTAAGTCACGAAAAATATACAGTGAAAATATTAAAGAAGTTCAGTATGACAGAATGCAAAATCCACCATGATGGATTTAAAGAAGAAGATTGATGATGATTCAGATGAGACTGATCCACAACTGATTGGATCACTAATGTATCTGGTTAACACTAGACTTGATTCATGCCATGTAGTGAATGTGCCTAGTCATTTCACGATTCAACCGAGTCAGACTCACTAGACAACAACAAAACATGTATTGAGATATATACGAGGCACAGTTGGATATGGCCTCAGATATGCCTCTAGTATGAACTTGAGTTTGTAGGATATGTCGATTCAGATTGAGAAGAAAGTACAATGAACCAGAAAAGAGCATTCGGCTGATGTTCTATCGTAAAGTTTTCCATGGTTTCCTAATGAAGTAGGAAACAAAACTCTATAGCCTTGAGTACCATAGAGGCAGAGTATATAGTATTGAGTGTGTGAAGCAATGTGGCTTCACAAGCTTCTGACAGATTTACTTAACCATGAGATGGATCCTATGATGATAACCAAGAACCGTAAGTAAAGCTCCTTGAGAACCCAGTGTTTCCTAATGGATCAAAATACGATGAGATGAAATATCCTTATATCAAGAGATATGATGCAGAGGAAAATCATACACATGCAGTGCCTTCCTACACATAAACAGATTGCAGATATCTTCACCAAATTAACTTCGTGAAGAATGGCTCCCTAGTTGAGAGGGAGTGTCGATAACTCCAGCCAAGACAAAATTCAAAATACATCCGTGTGAGACTTGGCATGATAAAGAATGCCTCCCTAGATAAGAGGGAGTATTGATGAATGCAACTATGTGAGACATTCTCCATCTTACGAACCTGTGAGATGTGGATCATTGTAGCTATGTGAGTCTTTCTCTCAGCTTACAAACCTGAGAGAAAGCCCCTAAGAAGGGTTCATTGTTCCTTCCTGAGACAAATCTAGGAACTTAGAGATGACCTCCTCCATTCAGAGAGTTGAGAAGAACTCCAGATGATTATCTAATGGGAAAGGTGATCTGTTGAGTTAGACATGCTTGTGGCTGAGCACAAGGTGAACGTGTGAAATCCCAAAGTGATGGGTGCATCATCATGTGAATAGAAATGAAGATGATGTATTAGCCTCCTTTGAGCAGCAGAGTTGACAAGAAGACTCTAGATGATTCTCCTATGTGAGGCAGTGGGAATAAAGATCTGCAGAGTGGACATGCATGTGGACGAGCACAGGTGAACATGTGAAGATCTGGTTCTTCTATGTAATGCAGTGAACCAGAGATATGACATCCCTATGGATGTGCCTCTAGTGGATGAGCACTAGTGGGTGTATCATATCCTTTGCTATATATTGTTCAAGAGTCAGACTTGCCTGTAACCCTAATTGTTATGAAAAGGGTACATGTCGGCCCCACCTTAATGTGATTAATAATAAATGTAAAAGATAATTAATTTGGTTAATATTAATTATAATAATAATAATTATTATTATAATTATAATGTCACTTAGAGAGGTCGACCCTATTGAGCCAATAGGCACTTTAGTTGATAGGGTTAGGTTAGTATAAGTAAAAGTAAAATCCCCATTGTGGAAATATATCCTTCATGTGAGTTTGGAAATTTTAGCAAGTACATCTACTTGGAAAAGGTGCACACCTCTCTTGGGCGCTAGTCTTCTAGGGTTTGAGCACCCTCTTGTGTGCTAGGTATTTCTTGGTGGTGAAGGTCTTTCTCTTGAAGAATATAGCAAAGGATTTGGTTGGGTTTTCTTCCCTTRTTGAGAAGGGTTTCCTAGGATACTTCTTGTGTTCTTGTGCATGGTATTTCRTCTTGTGATCTTGGTTGCTRCAACATTATTGTCTATGGTTARTTTAAATGATAAAATGGAATGAACTTCATGATTAACCTATATTATTGAAAAATCAACAATTTACAACCCGCCTTAACATATAAAATCCTTTGCCTCTTAACTCTAAGAATTYTTTTGGGGATAATATGTGTCTTCCTTCACTGCCCAAACATGGATCAAGTCCAATTTGAACTYTGTCTCCATTTCCAACTTTTCATACCAACTAGTTCCTCACCAAGTGGAAAGAAGAGTTAATCACTTTCCACATTATTGAGACATTTTGAACTCGCTTTACAAGGTTCTTGACCCATTCCTCTATTGTGTCTAGAGCAATATATTTGGATTTATTTACCTAAACCCATAGCCCAATTCTTTGAATTAACCTGCACACATTTTGTTTTGCAAGTTGTTTTGAGAAGAGGAATTGGTTCTTTGATCCCCATCCTCCATTTTATTTTGGGATGGCTAGTTTCTTCCATGAAGCCAGAGAAAACCCTCTTTTCCAATTATCTCTAGACCATATGAATCTATAACATATCCTTTTGATGACTTCTAGAGATCCTTTTGGGATCCATTCCATTGACATCTAGAATATAGGGATTGCTTCCAATACAACTTTGACTAGCTTTGGCTTGAAGAAGGGAGAATTTGCTCCATTTATCACAACAAAAAAATATGTAGTTGTAATACAATTCATTACCCATACTACAAACTAATGTCTGAAATACATATGAATAAGAATAAGATTGAGATATAGCTAGCTTACCTTGTCATATGCTTTGGACATGTCCACTTTGATCACCATCAATTTATGTTTCTTGACTTTGATTGAGTGGATTCCTTCATAAGAAATTCCTATAGCCTCATGTATTTGTATTCCTTCTAAAAAACCAAAACCGTTCATCTAAGATTTGCCTTGACAAGGCCCTTTTTAGTCTTCTTGCTATTACCTTAGAGATGATTTTGTAATATCTACTCATTTTATAAATTATTTTAAATATTTTATATATTGATGATAATTGTTATCGTAATTTATTGATATCAATTTTGGATTACAAGACCCTAAAAAAGGGCAAAGAATTATTTTGTTTACTTTAAAAATTTATTTTTGTGCAAGAAAATATTAGAGAAAAAATTTACTTACTCTTCATAATTTTGATGAGTTAACATGTTTGGGATGGTCATGTTATTACAAATATTTTCAAATTGAAATTTACTAAGCACATAGATATGACATTTCAAGAGTAAGTTTTTTTCATCCTCCACCTTCTTAATATCATAAAGGTGACAAATTATTTCATCCCACAACATATTAGGAGACCCAGATATTTGAGAAGCTCAAAACTAAAATGACTAAAAGAGTTGTTGATCTTACTTATTCTCCCACATCCTCTTTTCTAATCACAAATATTTTACTATCCTTGATGATGGGTGGAGTGTCTACTCAAAATGTTGGACGTTTCAAAAACATTTACACAGTTTATTTCATAAAATTCTTTGACAATTATGACCAACTATGAAAACATACACACTCAAATTTTAAACCTCTATGGAGAGGAATGTCTTAAGGAGACCCATATATTTGAGAATCTCATAACTAAAATGGTGAAAAGATTTTTTGATTTTACTTATTCTCCAGCATACTCTTTTCTAATCACAAAGTTTTTACTATCCCTAATGATGGGTGGAGCATCCACTCGAAACGTTCGACATTTCAAAAATATTTACACAGTTTGTTTTGTAAGATCCCCTCTTACTATTGATATAATTTTATGTATAAAACTATTATAATTTGTGTTTACTGATGGTGCATTGTAGTGCTTATCCGATTCACAAATTTCGTCAAACAATTCACACCATGCTCTGATACCACTATATCATTCCCTCTTAGTGTTGATATGTTTTTTTATGTCTACTGCTGTTATAATTTGTGTTTACTATATGTGTGTTGTAGTTCTTATCTGATTCATAAATTTCATCAAACAATTCACAACCTCACTCTTATACCACTATAAGATCCCCTTTCCAGACTATTGTTAAGTTTTTGTTTGTGTACTGTTGTTTTGTTTAAATGTTTATTTGGTACACAACTTTTGTCAAACAATTTGCAACAAACCTAGAATAGTTTGGAACACAAATGTAACTTTATTTAATTCAATCACCAAAAAGGAAGTAAAGTCATCCAAGGAAATAAGGACAAATTCATCCACTCTATTACGATATCAATAAAACCCCACAAGTACTAACTGATATATAGATATATATGGGAAAAAATAAGAGTGTTGTAGTAAACCCCTTGGAAACACTATGAACAACAACAGTGTTAGCACGATTTGCTGAGAACATGGAAGGAATGATGTTGTAATAACATTTTTGAATTTTTGTAGATGACCACGCTGGAAAACCTTAGTATGTTGGGCCAATTTGCCCCTTAGATGCCACAAACCCCTTTCAAAAATACACCAGCATACAGTGCATCAATAACTATAAAGAAACAACCCTTTTTTGACAACAGGAACAACAATATTGTGGCGTTTTTTCTTAGAGATAACAATTATAGATGATGGCAGTGATATGCCCTTTTTTCTAGATGATATGGTCTGTTGAGAATAGCCACAATTCAAGGAAAGAGCATCTATAATATTGATGGCTTAGTCCCGTGGTGAATGGCCTCCACAAACAATACAAAGATCTACAAAATTTCCACAATCTAGAAAACTGATGAATCGTTGTCTTCAACGATGAATACATGTGAAATATTTGCTTGATCTCTCCAACTGATTGACTAGGGTAGATAGTTTCACCACCGAAACCAATCACTCAAGGGTTTTAGGCCCCAAATCCAACAAAGCTATGAAAGATTTCCAAAATCCAATTTTGATAAAATGATCATGAATAATGAGAGAATGAGCTCCTAGTTCTATCAAATAACAACCTTAGTGAAATTGGTTAAATAATTCTCCCAAATCACGAGAATGGTAAAAATGTTTCCGAACCAAAATTTGACTGCACAGGAGTGATCTCGATGATGAAAAACATCTGAAAGCATCATATAAATCCTCTAAACCCTTTGATATCACTAGAAGTATAAAATTACCCCTCCGATCAAGCTGACAAAAACCTCAAAATTCATCTCCACTTGTAGAGAAAGAGAACCCAAAAATGGGGATATTACATATTTCCATACATTCTTCAACAATTATGACCAACTATGAAAACATACAGACTCAAATTTTAAACCTCTATGGAGAGGAATGTCTCAAAGTGACCCGGATATTTGAGAATCTCATAACAAAAATGACAAAAAGAGTTGTTGATCTTACTTATTCTCCAACATACTCTTTTCTAATCACAAAGATTTTACTGTCCCTGATGATGGGTAGAGTGTCCACTCGAAATGTTGGATGTTTCAAAAACATTTACATAGTTTATTTTCATAAATTCTTCGACAATTATGACCAACTACACACTAAAATTTTAAACCTCTATGGAGAGGAATGTCTCAAGGAGACCCGGATATTTGAGAAGCTTGGAACTAAAATGAGGAAAAGAGTTGTTGATATTAATTATTCTCCATCATACTCTTTTTTAATAACAAAGATTTTATTTTCCCTAATGATGGGTGGAGTTTCCACTCGAAATGTTGGGCGCTTCAAAAACATTTACACAATTTATTTCCATAAATTCTTCAATAATTATGGCCAATTGTGAAAATATACACACTCAAATTTTAAACCTCTATGGAGAGAAATGTCTCAAGGAGACCCAAATATTTGAGAAGCTTAGAACTAAATTGATGAAAATAGTTGTTTATCTTACTTATTCTCCAGCATACTCTTTTCTAATAAAAAATCTTTTACTGTCCCTGATGATGGGTGGAGTCTCCACTCAAAACATTTGACGTTTCAAAAATATTTACATAGTTTATTTCCAAAAATTCTTCAACAATTATGACCAACTGTGAAAACATACACACTCAAATTTTAAACCTCTATTGAGAGGAATGTCTCAAGGAGACCCGGATATTGAGAAGCTCGGAACTAAGATGACGAAAATAGTTGATGGTCTTACTTATTCTCCAGCATAGTCTTTTCTAATCACAAAGTTGTTACTATCCTTGATGATGGGTGGACTGTCCACTCGATGTTCGACGTTTCAAAAACATTTACACAGTTTATTTCCAAAAATTCTTCAACAAATATGACCAAATTTGAAAACATACACACTCATATTTTTAAACCTCTATCCAGAGGAATGTATCAAGGAGACCCAGATATTTGAGAATCTCATAACTAAAATGGAGAAAATATTTTTTGATCTTACTTATTCTCCAGCATACGCTTTTCTAATCACAAATCTTTTACTGTCCCCAATGATGGGTGGAGTGTCCACTTGAAATGTTAGACGTTTCAAAAATATTCACACAGTTTATTTCCATAAATTCTTCGACAATTATTACCAATTGTGAAAACATACACACTCAAATTTTAAACCTATATGGAGAGGTATCTCTCAAGGAGACCTAGATTTTTGAGAAGCTCAAAACTAAAATGACAAAAAAGAGTTGTTGATCTTACTTATTCTCCAGCATACTCTTTTCTAATCACAAATTTTTTATTATCAATAATGATGGGAAGTTTCCACTCGAAACAATGGAAGTTTCAAAAACATTTACACACTTTATTTTCATAAATTCTTCGGCAATTATGACCAACTATGAAAACATACACACTCAAATTTTAAACCTCTATGGAGAGGAATGTGTCAAGGAGATCCAGATATTTGAAAATCTCATGGATAAAATGAAAAAAAGAGTTATTGATCTTCATGGGGGATTAACCTTGTTGACCAAAATCTTATCACGTTCATTCATAAAGTGGTTTTAAATTGTGAAAAATAAAGTAAATATATTGTAGGTATTGGGGGGGATGTTGGGTCTTAAGGGGTTTATAAGTATTGGGGGGTATATAGTAAAAATAGGGGTTTATTTTATTGGAAAGATGTATTGGGGGGGTGGTTCAACAAAAGTATTTTGGGAGGTATTTATCAATATTTTGTGAAATTGGGGGAATTCTTTAATATCCCATGAACAAAGGTGTTATGTCACAAGTTCATTGAGTGAAGAACTCATGTTTATCTTACTTATTCTCCATCATACTATTTTATAATCAAGGATTTTTTACTATCACTGATGATGGGTGGAGTTCCCACTTGAAATATTTGATGTTTCAAAATCATTTACACAATTTATTTCCATAAATTCTTCAACAATTATGACAAAGCGTGAAAACATTTGCACTCAAATTTTAAAACTCTATGGAGAGGAATATCTCAAGGAGACCCAGATATTTGAGAAGCTTATAACTAAAATGATGAAAAGAGTTGTCAATCTTACTTATTCTCCAACATACTCTTTTCTAATCACAAAGCTTTTACTGTCCCTGATGATGGGTGGAGTGTCCAATCAAAATGATGGATGTTTCAAAAACATTTACACACTTTATTTTCATAAATTCTTCAACAATTATGACCAACTATGAAAACATACACACTCAAAATTTAAACCTCTATGGAGAGAAATGTCTCAAGGAGACCTAGACATTTGAGAAGCTCAAAACTAAAATGACGAAAATAGTTGTTGATCTTACTTGTTCTCCCACATGCTTTTTTCTAATCACAAAAAATTTACTATCCTTGATGATGGGTGGAGTGTCCACTGAAAACGTTGGACGTTTCAGAGGATTTACATAGTTTATTTCTAGAAATTATTTGACAATTATGATCACTTGGAAAACATACACACTCAAATTTTAAACCTTTATGGAGAGGAATTTCTCAAAGAGACTCAGATATTTGAGAAGCTCAGAACTAAAATGATGAAAATGGTTGATGATCTTACTTATTCTCTGTCATAATCTTTTCTAATCACAAATATTTTAGTATCCATGATGATGGGTAGAGTGTCCACTCGAAACACTGGACGTTTCAAAAACATTTACACAGTTTATTTCCATAAATTCTTCAACAATTATGAAAAACTATGAAAACATACACATTCAAATTTTAAACCTCTATAGAGAAGAATGTCTCAAGGAGAACCAGATATTTGAGAAGCTCATAACTAAAATGATGAAAAGAGTTGTTGATCTTACTTATTCTTCAACATACTCTTTTATATTCACAAAGATTTTACTATCTCAGATGATGGGTGGAGTTTCCACTCAAAACGTTGGAGGTTTCAAAAACATTTACATAGTTTATTTCCAAAAATTCTTCAACAATTATGACCAACTATGAAAACATACACACTCAAATTTTAAACCTCTATGGAGAGGAATTTCTCAAGGAGATGCAAAATATAAATGAGAAGCTCATAACTAAAATGACAAAAAGAGTTGTTGATCTTACTTATTATTGAGCATACTCTTTTCTAATCACAAATATTTTACTGTACCTAATGATGGGTGGAGTGTTTACTCGAAATTTTGGGAATTTCAAAAGCATTTACATAGTTTATTTCCATAAATTCTTCAAAAATTATGACCAACTGTGAAAACATACACACTCAAATTTTAAACATCTATGGAGAGGAATGTCTCAAGGAGACCTGGATATTTTTTAAGCTCAGAACTAAAATGAAAAAATGAATTGTTATTGTTACTTATTCTCCATCATACTCTTTTCTAATCACAAATATTTTACTATCCCTGCTGATGGGTGGAGTGTCCACTTTAAATGTTGGACGTTTCAAAAACATTTACACAGTTTATTTCCAAAAATTCTTCAACAATTATGATCAACTCTGAAAACATACACACTCAAATTTTAAACCTATATGGAAAAGAATGTCTCAAGGAGATTTGGATATTTGAGAAGCTCATAACTAAAATGCCGAAAATAGTTTTCGATCTTACTTATTCTATAGCATACTCTTTTCTAATCACAAAGCTTTATTGTCCTTGATGATGGTTGGAGTGTCCACTCAAAATGTTGGACATTTCACAAACATTTGTATAATTTATTTCCAAAAATTCTTCGATAATTATGACCAACTGTGAAAACATACACTCAAATTTGAAACCTCTATGGAGAGGAATGTCTCAAGGAGACCTGTATATTTGAGAATCTTAGAACTAAAATGATGAAAAGAGTTTTTTTTATCTGACTTATTCTCCAATGTACTCTTTTATAATCACAAAGTTTTTATTTTCCTTGATGATGGGTGGAGTATCCACTCAAAACGTTGGACGTTTCAAAGACATTTACACAATTTTTTTCTAAAAATTCTTCAACAATTATGACCAACTGTGAAAACATACACACTCAAATTTTAAATCTCTTTGGAGAGGAATGTCTCAAGGAGACCCGAATATTTGAGAAGCTTAGAACTAAAATGATGAAAATAGTTATTGATCTTACTTGTTCTCCATCATACTCTTTTCTAATCACAAAGTTTTTATTGGCCCTAATGATGGGTGAAGTGTCCACTCGAAACGTTGGATGTTTTAAAAACATTTACACAATTTATTTCCAAAAAGCCTTTGACAAATATTAGGAATAATCCAACTTCATTTTTTTTGTTTGATTTAATTTTTTAATTTATTACATGAGAGACACTTTTGATAGTGAAATATGAGAAGATGCACAATTTATTCCATGCTCAACTTAGAGTTACACATGGCACTTTAAATATATATATAAAATATTAGGTAAGTAAAAATTTACAATGTATTTCTGTTCTAAGACTTTTGCGACCATTGTTTTGATCATAAAGTTCTTTCGGATTCATCGTATAAGTTTTTGATATTCGACGTTTCGGACCAAACCAGTGTGGTCCATCATCAGGAAAAATATATTATGAGATAAGAAGGAAAAAAGATATAACAAGTGTAAATAAATACTTGAACAACTTTTCAAGTATTTATTTACACTTATTATATATTTTTTCCTTCTTATCTCATAATATATTTTTCCTGATGATGGACCACACTGGTTTGGTCCAAAACGTCGAATATCAAAAACTTATGCGATGAATCCGAAAGAACTTTCTGATCAAATGTACAATGTGTGTTTGTGTGTGTGTGAAGATATGTGATTATCTCTTGGATTCATCTCGGTTTTTTTGGGTACATTATTTAGGTTGGTAAATTGCAACAAATACATCTTATGCCAAATAAACTCAGGTTGTATTGAAGGGAGTGTCTAGTTAAAAAGTTGACAAAATCAATCTTTTTACTTTTTATATTTTTGACAAGGTAAAATTCCACCTTAATCCATTTATTTTTTCAAAATTTCGACATTCTTAATCATCTTAAAATAAACCAAAAATTAAAAAACAAAATTCTATAATTAAAATCCCCATCAATTGATGACGATGATGATGGTTAACACCCATTGATACCAAAATTGGTCTATTGGACCTTAAGAAAAGTAAGAGATTACTTAGATTTCTTTAAAATGTTATTTCAATGCTTGAAAAGCATTAAGAGAAGCGTTCCAACATAAATAAAGTTTTGATGATTTAGAAGGTTAGGAAAGTTGATATTGTAACAAATATTTTGAAACTGGGATCTAATTTGGGTATATGCAAGGCACTCTAGAAGAAAGTGCTTTTCATCTTCAACCCTCTTGGTGTCACAAATGTGAGTAATTCTCTCTTACCATGATATTTTGGGGATTGCCCAACACCCAGTTTTACAATGCAACGCATGAAAATTAAATACAATTATAACATATATATATATATATAATTTAATGAGCTCCCTATTAGAAGATTTGCACTTAGAAAACAAACTCGCATAATACCTTGACCTAAGTGCCTTTACGTGTGAATTGTAAGTATTTTGTGTAATTGCCATAACTACTTGAATTTGGGTTAGACTAATTGCCATAACTACTTTTGTTATGTATTTCAACATTGAGAAGTGAGAATTTGGGTTAGACTTTAGTTGGATTTTGATCGGGGTTAGACATTTGTTGGAATTTCATAGGTGTACTATATGTCATAATTCAAACTTAGACCTTTGGATATGCGATTGTTGTGACGTGATTATGGCAATCCATGTTTATATGGCTTTCCCTTACCTTGTGCATTATGTGTGAGTGAACCGATGAAAGCTTAAAATTAGGTACTTGTATGCGTTGGTGATGATAGAATTAATAATTAGATGTTTGTTTTCACTTATTTGTGGGTTGGTATAGTTTTTATGAATACTTATGATAAGTATCCATTTTTTTCATGATTGTATAACGCAGGGATCCATTTAGATTAGACATCTTTAAATGTGTGATCAATGTTTAGTGGCAACAATCGGGTTTGTTTCTAGGACTCTATATGTCAAATTGATAGAAAACATGAAATGGGAACCAACTAAGAGGAGACTCTAAATTGGTTTGATGGTAATAAGATTAGAGATTAAGCTTGTTCACAGAGAG
>ML796023.1:10279-37259 GCA_009831015.1 Picea engelmannii | reverse complement strand
GATTTTCCCTCTTTTTTCATCAATATGCCAACAACAAATTGTTGATCCCTCATTAACACTTAGTGTATCGATGGGATCTTCTTTCTTTCACCAACATCAACCCTTTCAAAGAGATTCACCTTCATCCTAGAATCTCTCCTATTCTCCTCCAACTCAACTACTTCTTGCTGTGCTTGTTAGTCAAGCTCTTAAAATTTCTAATGATCAATATTTCTATGCCTAGCTAGACAACTGGTTCTTGATCACCTATCTTTCCCGATTTACTTCATCCCAGAGTCATAATCAAGTTTTCTTGTGTACCGTAATAGCTTGTATACTTTACGCTTATTGATTTTATGCCTAAACCTTGATCATGAAAGTGTCGTCTAACACCATATGGGTTAACCACAAGATTTGTAGGTATTTCACTAGCTCTGAAATGCATCTTAGAATAAAATTGGTCCTCCCGTCTTCAGAATCATGTTAAGTTCCCCAAACATCAGTTGACTGTTTTCACGGATTTATATTTCTGTGCTAATGAAATATTACCTTAGTTTTCATGGATGAAATAAAATCCTATACAACAAAGATGACATGGGAACTCATCAAACTGAATTTGGGAAAAACAATAGCAAGAACGAGACCCAAACTTTCATTAAAAAATGTCTTTGGACATAATTTTTGGCATTCTACAAAGTGTACTTTTCATTCCCGAAATAGTTCGACTATATGAAATACACGATTACGATTCCAATGCAACTTACATAATCAAAATCTGAGACTTGGAAGTGCCAAAATGATCACCAGAGAGCTCTCACCCAAACCAAAATCATCAACGATTACAATGATAGAATGATTGAATAACATGTTCATTTATCTCACTAGAAGTCCCTCCTTGTTCTCTCCATGTTGAAAAAAAATTACACTTTAATCGAACATCGTATGAGAAAGTTATGGACTTTTGAACTCAAGCCCTTGTTGTTTCTTGCTAGTAAAAGGACACAAATATTTTTTTCGATTTGTCTTTCAAACTCCTTCAGATTCATTCAAACTCCTTCGGGTTCCTTCAAACTCATCCAAAAGAAAAATATGAGTTCGTTCAAACTCCTTTGGGTTACTTCAAAATCCTCTGAAAGCAAAGGAGTTCTTTCAAACTCCTTCAGGTTCCTTCAAATTGTTCTAGTTTACAAAGGAGGAGTTCATTCAAAATGCTCCAAAATAGGAACATATCCCTACCAAATTGGCATTTGTATTTTATCCATAAACTTTGACTCAGATTCTCATTTCACGCATTCCTTATACCATTGGAAAGGTATTTCTGATATCTATGACTTCCCAGTTATATGAGTTGAGAAATTTCTCATGAATGGTTTTAATTTTTCAAGATGAGTATCTGGCACCGTGGCTGTAGTGCCAGAGAACAAAACGCCTCAACCATGAATAGAGGAACCATGAATCAAATTCAGGGAAGTTTATGTGAAATTTCAATGAGTTAATGCTTTAGTTCTATTGGTTAAAATGCTTGATTTTAATAGTTTATGTCGAAATTACTCCGAGGTCACTCATCTGTCGGATGTTAAATGGTGCTAGGTACTAATGCCGATAGGAGGTCGTACTCAGCATGTGATCTATAGCCAATGAAGATAGAACAATAAAAACAACAACAATTTTTGCAGCAATGGGGAGCAGTCAAACTCAAATGATTGAAGAGGTGGTCCAAACCCTATGAAGATCAAAGCTTCTAATTCCCAAGCCAATCATTATGGTAGGAGAGGTGCACTATAGTCGAAATCTATGGTGACCCACCAACACTAAAAGACAAATAAAAAATGTAGCTGCTACCTTTGTCCTCTTACATTATGAAGGGGATAAGGACAAAAGTTTATAAATGAAAGGTCACGGGGGAAGGCGGAAGGCCAAGAGTCACTTTGAACTCTAATAAATACGGGGATTGTATCCGAGAAAGTGAATTTTTTTCTCTTCAAGCATTGTATAGACTCAAGAACTATTTCAAGGAAGTATATTGTGTTAACTAAAATTGAGGAATGTTCCTTGGAGCTTTCATGTACTATTACTGAAATTTTTAATGAGGAGAAGTTGGTTTGGCCAAACGATTTTTTGAAGAGTTTTGATTCTTGTGCTAGGCGTATTGTGGACTATTCCTTTGCATTTTTCCCAACACTCGGGTTGTGTAAGAATGTACTTCATATTGTATACTATTCTTATGTATGATGTCTACATCCTTAGTTCTATTCTTTGGAAAAGAAAATTTTAAACTCATGGGCATAGAACCATAAATGATTGTTTGAATGTTGGACTATTCTATGTTTGCAATTGTTTATTCATATTAATGTCTTTTCTATGTGTGAATTATTTCTTGAATGCTTGATAGGAGCATGGTCAGTTATATGTTTATTTTCTTGTTACTTTAATTCCTACAAGATGCATGCATCTTAGATTAGATGCATTTCATTATTTATCTTAGGAAATCATCATCAATGGAACGAGCCACAATTGGTAAAACCAAATGAACCAGGTGGATATTGGTGGCCACCCACCTATTCAAACTAGCTCCTCATGTCCATTTTTTTATTCAACACGTTCTTCTGTACTACTTTGTAATTGTGAGTTCTACACTTCTGGGGCTGTATGAAGCCCCACACATCCTCTAGGTGGATATGTGTGGCCTCTCGCCTAATCCAACTGGCTTATTTTGTACGTTTTCATGTCAACACATCTTTTTGTATTTCCAAGGCCGTTTTGGGGCCCTAAACGTTGTTTTTTTGGCTTACCACAATCAAACTATAGATGGAGTTAGATTTTGACGATGAAATGTGTATTTCTCTGAAAGAACTTTCCAATGGGCTATTACACGCCTAAAACAAAGGTCGTATGAAAAAGTTACGACCTTTGGAAGTTGAGGTACCAAATTACACCAACTTACCCATAGGGTCCACACGAATTTTGGCGTTTCACCTTCTAGGGTTAGGTTTTTGGATGTCTAGGGTTTTGGCATTCATGAGTAATATAAAAAATTTCTTTATAGCCTCATTGTAATCCATTCTTCTCAAATGGATGCACGTAGCAACCAAATCTCTTCTCAGAGATAGCTACCACCATTCGAGCAAGTGTTTCAGTTCTGTAGTTTTACAGTTTCAACCTATTTCATTATTTAGTAGAAGATATTGTTCACTGGGTAATAGTTTTATTCTTCATATCTCCGTGTTTATTGTATTCAGTCTGTTAATCAGTTCATTCCACTCCTAAATCTGAATTAGTGGTATCCGAGTGATCTTCTCTTCATTTATTTTTCTTCGTGCATGTCCCCGACAAGATCTAGGTACAAGAAGTTGGGACTCAAACCAATTGAGCCATTACAAGATCGGTTGTGCTGAGCCTGACAAAAACCCATTGGGGACAAAAAGAAATACTATGGAGTAGGAGATCCTATTAAAATGTTGCTTGAGGAAGCCCTCGTGCGACAAAGGAATGAGATGATGGACAAATTCACACAGATCCTTCGACGACTGCCCACAGAAGAAGAATCTTCATCAAGCATCCATGAAACCCCCTTCAAGGTACATGTAAATTTTGAGATTCCATTATTTGAAGGATTGATAGATGCAGATGCTGTAGATAAATGGTTGAATCTGCTTGAAGGATATTTTTCGATCCACAATTTTTCCGATAGGGAAAAGATCACTTTCTCACTCCTCAAGGTCATTCCTCATGTTAAATACTGGTGGGATACTTACTCTGAGAAAAGGGCCGTGGAGGAATCTATAATGTTTGTGGTTGCCCCTACATGGGATTCCTCCCAGGATGCCATTAAATAACAATACTACCTTGTTGGAGGCTACGAGGACCAATACACCAGATGGACCACCCTACGTCAAGAAAGGGACCAGATAATACCATATTTCACCAATATTTTCCATACCCTATGCACCAAATTGGGTATCAAAGACTCTGAGCATCATCTGGTGCTCAAATACCATGACTGTTTACATAGATACATTCAAATAGAAATGGAGTTCCTGGACATCACCTCATTGGGAATGACTTATAGATATGCTGTCAAGATCGAGCAGAAATTTAAGCAAAAACGATGAGAGTTTGGATCTGCAAACCCCTCATAGCCGAAGTAGGGAAAAGGCAGCCCCAACCCACGTAGTAAGGTACCAAGTCAACATGGTCGCTCTCAGGACCACCAGTCCAAGATGCAACAAAAGAAGGGCAATGAGAAGACGAAGAAGGACACAAGAAAATGGTGTGAGTACCATAAAAGTCCTTGGAACAACACCGAAGAATTACACTCCAAGTAATCCCTCGTGGTCAAGCTAAAGGCTTCCGATTCAGAAGTCGATTCTGATTCCAAGTCAAATCCTGAAGAAGGGAAGAAAATTATCGATGTTGAACTTAGTGCCACTGTCACTACCACCAAAGTCTGGCCAAGAGAACTAGAAGAACTAGAGGAAGGGGAACACCTCTTTCACTCGCAGATGTGGGTCAAGGGGGCTCCGATACATTTCATTTTCGACATAGGTAGTTAGAAGAACCTTATTTCAACATAGGTCATCAAGAGGCTAGACCTGACAATGACACCACACCCACAACTCTATTCCATCAACTGGCTTCGCCAGGGAAGAGATCTCTATGTCAACCAATAGTGTCATCTGCCCTATGACATCAAGCCTTTCAAAGATGAGGTACTATGTGATATTTCTCCCCTTGATGTTTGTGATGTTATTTTAGGACAGCCATATTTTTGGAAGCGTCATGATGTGTATGAGTCTAGACCCCACAATGTTATTATTACTTTGGGTAGAAAATTGTACATGATCCCAGAGGTAGCATCACTTACTGCTATTTCTTTAATCTTTGCTAAGTAATGCAGTAAGGTCATTTCATAGAACAAGACGTTCTTCTTCCTTGGGATTCATGCTCACAGTAAGAAGAAGGTCGTTTCCACTTCCATGGCCTCTACACAACACCTCTCTTTGAAGCAGAAGCAAGTGGATGGTATTTTGGAAGAATACACAAACATCTTTGCCTCACCTATAGGGGTACCGACACACTGCCAAGTCAAGCATCCAATTGATCTGATCCCTAATTTTCCTCTACCTAATGGACCAGTCTATCAGTGCTCATTGATAAGAATGAAGAAATACAGCGTTAGATCCAAGATCTTATTCAAAAGGGGCACATCAGGCCCAACTCCTCCCCTTGCGGAAGCTCAATTATACTAGTGTAGAAGAAGGATGAGACTTGGCGACTTTGCATTCATTACATAGCCTTAAACAAAATCACAGTTAGGAACTGCTACCCCATTCCCATGATTGATGACCTTCTTGACCAAATCAATGGGGAAAAATTATTCAACAAGATTGACCTAATTTCTGGCTACCACCAGGTTCCCATCGAACCAACTGATGTATGGAAGACAACCTTCAAGTCTAAAGAAGGTCTCTACGAATGGCTAGTCATGCCCTTTGGATTAACAAATGCACCAACCACTTTCGTGAGGTTGATGGATGATGTATTGAGACCCTTCACCAACTCCTTTGTGGTAGTATATTTGAATGACATCCTCATCTTCAACAGAACGTGGGAGGAGCACATGCAACATATTCAACAGGTTTTGAGAACTCTGCAACAACACAAGCTTTATGCCAACTTGTAAAAATGATCTTTTGGCATGAACAAGGTCCAATACATGGGATACATTGTTGATGAGCATGGGGTACATGTTGATTTACCTAATATCCAAGTCATTTGTGATTGGCTAGCCCCAACCACAATGACCGAGCTTTAGATATTTTTGGGAATAGTCAACTTCTTCCGACAGTTCATGTTGGGATTCTCCCATATTGCATGGGCCCTCAACTAGGTGACCAAGGGCGGTGGCAGGGCCAAGTTTGAGTGGGGGAAGGAGAAACAATGAGCATTCAATGATATGAATCATTTCTTGTGCTCAACTCCAGTGCTCTCCTTGCCTGATCTGCAACAACCATTCGAGATTGAGATTGATGCATCTGACTATGCTATGGGTGCAGTTCTCACTCAACACGTGCATCCAATGGTATACCATAGTGAGACACTATCCGATACTGTTGAAAATACCCCACCTATGACAAGGAAATGTATTCCATTGTACAAGCCTGTTGTCAATGGAAACATTACATTCTGGGGAAAGAGACGATCATACACATTGATCACAAGCCTCTGCAGTTCATATAGACACAGGGGAAATTGCAGAATGACTACCATCAGAAGTGGTCCACCTACCTACAACAGTTCCATATCAACATCAAGTATAAGACATGTATCTCCAATCATGTCTTTTACTGCCTCAGTAGTCCTCCTGTGGCTACACTCACCATTTTGCTCCATTCCTGTGGACATGAAGCATCTGAGTTGACCCAACTTTATCAACAAGATCCTGACTTTGCCACCAAATATCATCTCTTGGGTACAGGTGCAACTGTCACTGGTTTTCAAATTCATGATGACCTCTTATGCCACCTAGGCCATCTCTTTGTTCCTACAAGCGAGCGTGAAAAATTGATTTGGGAATCCCACTACAGTCGGGTGGAAGGAAATTTTGGCATAGAGAAAACTGTGTTCATTCTTTAGAAACATTTTTATTGGCCAAAACTTCGACAAGACGTCAACAAATATATCATATCTTTCACTTCCTGTTCCATTTACAATCCCTCCATCAAGAATCAAGGCTTATACACCCCTCTTCTTATTCTCGAGAAGCCTTGGGAATCCATCTCAATGAATTACATGTTTGGCTTATCATCCACCAAGAAAGGAAATGACTGTATGTTTGTGGTCATTGATTGGTTTTTGAATATGGGCATCCTCACAACCTGTAAGAAGAATGTCATGGTGGTAGATACTTCCAAGATCTTCTTCGAACGAGTGTGGGTCCACTTTGGTATACCACAGACCATCCTCTCTGACTGAGAAAACATGTTCCTCAACACCTTTTGGTCAAGTCTCTAGTCTTTGTTGGACACCAAGCTCACAAAATCCACTGCTTTCCACCCCCAAACCGATGGCCAAACATAGGTCGTCAATCAGATGATTGTGCACATCCTACAAATGTACAATTCTAAGCATCCATGTACATGGGACAAGAGTCTCCCATATGTCCAACACAGTTACAACAGGGCTCTCCATAGTTCCACCAATCATATCCCATTTTAGGTGGGTCTGGGATTCCAACCCTTGGGACCCATTGATGTTGCACTTCCTCTTTCCATCGCACAGACAGACTCTTCCCCTGATCAATGTGTGATCGACAAAGCCACCAAACTCATTGAGTGGATCCAACACATCCTCTAATAGGTCCAGGATATTTTGCAGAAATCCAATCCTAAGTACAAGCAAAGCCATGATCAACATAGGGTACCACACCAATTTCAGGTTGGCGACAAAGTCTGGTTACATTTGCAGAAGGGGCATCTCATCGAGCCCCATCAGAAGCTTCTGCCACTTTGTTATGGGCCTTACACTATCACCAAGGCTAAGTGTAGAAATTATTTTGAGCTCAACACTCCACCCTTTCTTCGTTTGCATACAGTATTCAATATGGACCTCCTTCGAACATATTTTCCCCCATTATTGGATACCTCCAAGATCACAGAACAACTGAAACCAATAGAGCTCAACCATGAATGCATGGAACACGCATCCACTGATCAAATAGTGGACACACAGGTCAAGGTAACTCTCCAAAAACATATCCAACTTTATCAGGTTGTCAAGGCAGGGCAACTCCTACACCAAGGAAAGAATCTCACCCAGGGCCAAATCCAACAGAAGTTTCCTCACATGATGGGGGAACTCAACGCAATGGAGACCATTGCTTCCTAAGGGGGAAGGATTGATCTAGGTGGATATTGGTGGCCACCCACCTATTCCAACTAGCTCCTCGTGTCCGTTTTTTTGTTCAACACGTTCTTTTGTATTGCTTTGTAATTGTGAGTTCTACACTTTTGGGGCTGTCTGAAGCCCCACACATCTTCCAGGTGGATATGGGTGGCCTCTCGCCTAATCCAACTGGATTATTTTGTATGTTTTCATGTCAGCACATCTTTTTGTACTTCCAGGGTCGTTTTGGGGCCCTAAACGTTGTTTTTTTGGCTCGCCACAGTCAAACTATAGATAGAGTCAGATTTTGATGGAGGAATGTGTATTTCTCTGAAAGAAATTTCCAATGGGCTATCACGTGCCTAAAATGGAGGTTGTATGCAATAGTTACGACCCTTGGAAGTTGAGGTACCAAATTGCGCCAACTTACCCATAGGGCCCACATGACGTTTGGCGTTTCAGATTCTAGGGTTAGGTTTTTGGATGTCTAATGTTTTTCCATTCATGAGTAATATCAAAAAGGTTTCTAGAGCCTCATTGTAATCCATTCTTCTCAGACGGATGCACATAGAAGCCACATATCTTCTCAGAGATAGCTACCACCATTCGAGCAAGTGTTTCAGTTCTGCAGTTTTACAGTTTCATCCTATTTCATTATTTAATAAAAGATATTTTTCACTGGATATTTTTGTTATTCTTCATATCTCTGTGTTTATTGTGTTCAGTCTGTTAATCAGTTCATTCCACTCCTAAATCCAGATCACCAAACTAGAAATGGATGTTGAGCAAAAATTTAGATGGGTTTCCTATTCCAACTCATGAGAGGTCTAATTGGGACTTCTTATTGGTGGTAACCCCTATTGTTGACAAAGAGTGATTTTTCCCACTTCAAGAAGTTCCAAGGGTAAAAGTGAGGGGGAAGCCTCATATCCGGGGAAGAAGGACTTGAGTAAGATCAAGTGTTCATGTTCCGCAAGAATGGGCGCTATGAATAACATTGTATGGGGGTAAAAGGGAAAGGGAAGACACAAAAAATATCATCAACATAGACACAACTAAATGGTTTTGCAACAAATTTTGAGAAGGACTTCTCAATGGTGTCCTGCTTCTTTATCGACACCAACAAAGAGAGTTCTTGGTACTTGGATAGTGGTGCATCTCATCAAATGACATAGGCATGAGAGATATTCAGAAATATGATGAAGAAGGACTCAAGGACCCATGTGGAGCTTGGTGATGATGCCAAGTATGCAATGAAGGGGGATGAAACTATTTGGTTTCATCTTGAGTCAAGAGTTTGTTGGAGGCCCTGGATGTGCATTATGTACCAACATTGAGGAATAATTTTCTCTCATCCTCCGTTTTGGAGGATATGGTTTTTTTGTCATGTTCAAGAAAGGGAAAGTACTCATATGTCCATAGGGAGATTTCCTTGACACAATAGTCAACATGGGGTCAAATAGGGAAAGTTATACAAGTTACAGGGAAAGTATGTTTGTAGGTCCAAGGGGATCTTGGATCTTATCCATTCTGATGTGAATGGATCGATGTTAGGGGTAGAGGACGAGGAGAAGAAGGCTCCAAAGGGAGAACAAATTTCAGATACTTCTATTTCAAGGAGTCAACCTTCAGGTGGGGAACATGTGTTATCCCCTTCTAGTTCAGACATAAGCCCTAGTTGGTATGGAATGACATTGAGGGATTATCATGAATAGGTTGAGGCTCCTAGGATCACGGTTAGGGAGAGCAGGCCTTCGAAGAAGTCTCCAAAATTTATGGAACTAATGAGTAACATCATTGATTTTGATTCTTCCATTGTTCAGGAAGAAACAAACCAACAGGTTTGGAGGGATTCCATGGGGCAGGATGATGTGAAGGATATTGTGCCAGGATCAGAGGGAAAATGAGTTCTAGGTATCTCTTCAAGAAGTACCTTCCTCTCTAAGAGGGAGTGTTGATGTTTGTAGAATCAGATAGGTACTTCCACACAGGTCTAAGTGTCTAGATTTGTGGAAGTTGTCCAAATCCTTCTACCTTAATAATTTACTTTAATTAAAGAAATTATTAAAGTAAAGTGTTTTTTAATTAGTTGAGTTTTATTTAAAGAAATGTTAAAGTTATTAGCATTAGTAAATTAAATATTATCCATTGATCTCAACAGAGGTGGTATCTAATATCAACCATTAATCACTTTGAATATTAGGGTTAGGTCATAACTCAATATTATAAAAGCATGGCTAAGGTGAAGGAGGAGACAATTGTGTTAATATACAAGAGAGAGTAGAGAAGGACTTTTTCTCAAGGGTTGGATCATGAAATATTGTGATTCAATGAGATATTGGATAGGTGGAGAAGGAATTTCATATAGAGCTAAGTACATGTCAAGGAGAAGAGAGAACATGGGAAACCGTAAGAATATCTGGTAGATTAGATCCACAGTAGTAGTTACAGAGTTGTATGTACTTCATAGTGAGGACAAACACATATGTGTGTGGGCTACAGTGAGGAAAAGCATGTATGTATAAGGGTTTGAATGACGAAATGCATGTACAAATTTTGAGAAGTGATTGCTCAGGATCATACATCCAAGGAGGAGTTTCTAGGGTTGCATGTGTTGTCTATAGTTTTATGTATTTCTCTGTGAGCCATTGTCCTAGGTTTGGGGGGCCTTGTAAGCTTGGATATGATTCTAATTATAAATGCCTCCTAGGGTTGCAGGTATTGTCTATATTTTTTTGTATTTCTATGCGGGCCATTTTCCTAGGTTTGAGAGATCCCTTGTAAGTTTTGATATGTTTCTAATTATAAACTCCACCTAGGGTTGCAAGTCTTTTCTATAATGTTTTGTATTTCTTCGTGGGCCATTTTCCTAGGTTTGGGAGCCCTTGCAAGTTTTGATATAATTCTAATAATAATATTGTTTTATGGGAAACATATATTTGTGTATTGTGTATGATATTAGGTTTCCAGTAATTCTTTTGCTAGTTATTTGAGTTAATTATTCCAACAATGTATTTTTTTTTGTGAGATGCTAATTTGATTTACAATAAGGAAATCACTAGTAAACAATTTGACTAGGTATTGTGATTAAAAAGTTAACAATATCAACACAAGTAATAAAGAAGATGAAATTTTCAATGATGCCACACCCAAAACCATAAACCATTGGTTGATTGAGGTAAATATGAGACAATTGCATTAGTCAGTAGTGCCTTTTGTAATACAACATCAGGCACTTCAAATATAGGTGTTATGTGACATTGCCCCACTTGAATTTTGTGATGTTGTTTTAGGACAACCATATATGTAGAATCATCATGTTGTTTACTAGTATAGGCCTTGTAGTGTTATTATCACCCTAGGAGATAAGCTCTATAGGATACTAGAGGTAGACTTAAATACAACAATCTATATCATCACTACTTGGTAGTGCATGAATATAATATTTCAAATAAGGAGATTTTTCCTCTTCATATTTCAATGAGATAGAGCAGGGAAAATCATTGCAACCACCAAGGCCTCTATAAGGGGTCTCTCTATGTAGTAGATACATGTAGATTAGTGAATGGAAGAATACAAAGACATATTCACCTCGCATATAGGAGTACCTTTGCATTATCATGTTGAACATGCAATTGATTTGACACTAGGTGCTCATTTTCCTAATGGCTCTATATACAAATTCCATCTTCTAAAAAGGAAGGAGATCAAATGTTGAATTCAAGAGTTGATATATAAAGGCCACAATTAAAGATTTTATATATAATGCCACATTTGACTAAGATTATCACTCTATGGGATCCCTATTGTGTTGGTTCATAAGAAGGATGGAACATGATGACTCTATATTGACTAGAAGAACTTAAACAAAATCACATTGAAGAAATGATACCTAGCTCCCAGAGTGAAGATCTTATCCATTAATGAAAAGGTGCTAAGGTTTTATACAATATTGATATTAAGTTAGGATATCACTAGGTCCCAATTGAGCCAACTGATGTGTAGAAGATAACCTTCAAGTCTATGGAATCTCCTTCAAGTGTTTGGTCATGCCATTTTGCTTGAATGGAATGCCAACAATGTTCATGATGGTGATGGATGATATTTTGTGACCATTCAATAATTATTTTGTGTTCATATACCTAGATGGAATCCTCATTTTTAATATAACCTATAAAGAGAATCTAAATTGCATTCAACAAGTGTCTATCATGTTGAAACAACACAAGCTATATGTCATCTTGGAAAAGAACCCATTTGGTATGTAGAGAATTTGATATTTGGGGTACATTGTGGCTAAGTTTGGTTTTAATATCCCTAATATCAATCCCTAGATTGTATTGGACCCAATTATATGCCAAGTTTAATAAGTTTTGTAATGGTAGGAATCAAGTTATGTAAATGATCTCATATGTAAAATTGTAAGTATGCTAGTATGGAGTCCTAATGCAGAGCTCAAGGCTAAGGCCTAACTAGTGAATTTCTAGGAATATATGTAAATGTGGTAGGATTAAGCTTTGTAATCATGCATGTTGAAACATAATATATAAATGTCCAAGGTTGACTGAACAAGAGAACCTAAGGGGTTATGAAGTCACTATAGGGGAAGAGGTAAGGGAGTCAGAGGGGAATAACTACAATCCTATCTATGTATGTCCCATAATCCTTCCGTTTTCATATTTACCATGTTCCATATTCCAACTCCCTTTATTTTAATGTTACTAGTGGTCAGTTAAAAATCCTAACTTTCATTTTAATATAGAAGCACAAATGGGAATGAAAGGGAGGAGTGTAAAGACTCCATTTCTTTAGGAAGTCTAACAACCTCCTACTTTCGTGCTTCCATGAAAATTTCAAATAGGAATCTTCCCCTCCCCCATAAACCATGTATGTAGAAGAGGAAATATATTCAAAGGGGAGAGAATATCTTCTTACAAGGACTTTATCTCTTAAGGATAGAGATTACTCTCCATGATAAAAGGGAGTAAAACCTTGAGAAGAACTATATAATGACAAGTGAATCATAGAAGTAAAGAAGATATTGTATTGTAGCAATAAAGACCAATGTGAATAGAGAAAAATCATCTCCATACCCTGTATAATATTGATTTGTAAGGAAATAAACTTGTGAGAGAAAAAAATAATAACAACCAAGAAAATAGCAACAACATATAAGACACATGATTTATCTTGGAAAACCCAAACTAGGAAAAACCATCTAATAGATCTATTGGTTCCTTGACTAAACCTGGCCAAGCTGACCAATTGAGCCTTCATCGCTCATGTCCTAGTGCATTACAATGGAGCATCACCAACCTTTTAAAGGATTTCATAACATGCAATCCATGGGATTTAGAACCATGGGATACCAAAACCATCTGCCTGAAACCACCACTATTCACCTAACAAATTTGACTCTTTTACTGAGTGAAGTTTAACCTAACATTCCCCCATTTAAAATTGATTTGGGGTTTCCCATGACCAAATCTAGCCAAGCGAGTCTACACCGCTTAACTCCAATCCTTACCCCCCCTCAAAGTTTATAATCATCGTATTTGATAATATGGCATGCTTCCCCCTATCACCTAGCTATATGTCGAGACTTTACTGGTAAGTTACCAGGGGTACAGATGCCTAACTAGGTATCAAATTCATATTCCCATTTACAGTAAATTTTTAACTCCATTGTAATAATAATTTGTTTTTTCATTGTCGCTATCCTGAAACTTATGTCACCATCCTCTCTCCTTTCCATTCCTTGGACCTAAAACCTTCTCCAATCACTCATGGTGACTCACACTTTCACTCTTTACCACATATTTTTCCACCAACTCAGAATATGTCTTCCATCTCCATCACTACTACTACCACCTCTATTAACCCTAGTCTACAATCAACAACGGCCTCAACTTCTTCCTCATAGGTTCACTTCGATGAAGACTCCTCTCCTTCCATGCAACATCATGTCACGAGCCTGCATAATGCATTAGCATCAATATGCTTATCTATATATTTTATCTCATCAAATTGAGTATCTTCTTTGGAAAGATAACCATGTTCATCATGTCTTCCAACTACAGAGTGACCATCCCTCTCAACTATGTGGAGATATTTGTTCTATCTTCTAACTTTGAATCTTCCTTATCCCACTAAGTGATGTATTTTTCTCACTTAATTTAGGGCAATCACATTTGATTCGAGGAAAAAATCTATGGGAAACATATTGCTCTTCTGTTAGGGTAGACTTGTTCCAACTCCACACAAAAAATTATGTAAACACCTTCGTAAGTATTTTGGGGTAAAACAAGAATCAAAACTTTAAAGTTTCTCCCATACACAAGGGTTTTTTTCAGAGGATTTCTCTACCGCACAGATGGTAAGACGAGCTATTATTATCCAATGGTAGTTGTGGTCTTTCCCTCTTTCGATTGACCTCTTTCTTCATTCACTGACACGTGACTTCTTCCTTTCTTCATTGGCATTGCCCACACTCTTCTACAATTGTGTAGTATATTCAATGGTCTTTACATGGTTCGATCCTACTATCCACTTTTTTTCATCTCATCTCCCATGGCTTCATCATCCAAACCCTTGTGTCGATCTCCTCCATATTCTGACGGCCCATGTGATCTCGAACAGGCTTCGTGACCTTATCTTCATAGAAATGAACCTAGTGATTCCTCTCCTTAGAGTTTCCTAGGCTATGGTTTCCTTATGCCCCCTAACCTCACTTTCCAATGGTATTTTTCTTTATGTCCTTCTACTTGACCTATGCTTCCCATGGGCCCAACTCTCATGGCTTCACTCAGCTTTGATCCAACCAAAAATATTTTTCTTATCATTTGCTTCATCAAACCACTCTCGCTAGAGAGTCCAAGTTAATGTGACTCCGATACAACATGCAAGGAAATAATATTGTGAGAGAAAAAAATAATAGAAACCAAGATCAACATAGAAACAACACATAATACACACGATTTATCTTGGAAAACCTAAACTAGGAAAAACCAGCCAATAGATCTATTGGTTCCTTGACCAAACCAGGGCAAGTGATCCTTCACTGCTCATGTCCTAGCACATTATAATGGAGTATCACCAAAATTTTAAAGGATTTCATAACATGAAATCCATGGGCTCTAAATCCATGGGCTACCAAAACCATGTGCTTGAAACCACCATTGTTCACCTAACAACGTTGACTATTTTATGGAGTCAAGTTTAACCTAACTTGATGTCAATCAAGTGTTCAAAGACCCAAAAATATGCTAGAAGATAATATTAAAGTAGATAGTGGAGTGGACTCATGATGCCCATACTGAAGAGAGCTAAGAGGGAGAGGACACTCGAGGAACTAAGAAATAGAGAAGGGAATATTTTATTATGTTGTATGGGTTATCAAAATGAATGCCATGACTAGGTTGGTTGGAAGGACTAGAAATAAAATTATGAAGAGAGTTTCATGATTGATTTTGGAAGCATTTTGGGTTGTAATGAGTGGCCTTAGAGTTTTGGATTGTTTTCCTCCACCCTAATGGTCTCACATGCCTACTGGGGGGTGGCATCCATAGAGGGATTGCAATGTACCTAAGGAGGATAATATGGGGCACCTAGGGTGGTACCCAAGGGGACAATGAATACAATGTGGCTATAATCATGGAGTAGGCCCACTTGGTAGTTGATGGGTAATAAATAGGATCACTAGGTAGTTAAGAGGAAATAATACAATATTAAGGGGTAGTTGGCATAGACCCCTAGGAATACTCATGACAAAATGTAAATACACCTGAGTATCATTGTATTGAGATATGTTGGATGCATTTTTTTGTAGCAAGCATGACTTGTGGATTGATTCCTTCAATAAGGAATATTTGATGGTGTTACCCTACCTTAAAGATTCTTCTCTATATTCTTGTGTCTACTCTTGTGTGAAATGTATTTGATATTTTTGAAGTATAAAGGTTTATTTATGAACATAAGGGCTATATTCTCTCTTATATATATCAAGGTTTACTATAAGGATGCCTACGATTGAGTGGAAAGTACTCATACTCAGTAAGTTATTGGATTTTGTTTTTTTTATAATATAAGTGTATTATCTATATTCTGGAAATTCTTGTCATCTTTCATTATCAATTTAAGTTGCTTGGAATTCCCTAAATGACTTGTTGAATAATCTATATTTTCTTACTAGTAATGAAAATGTAATTCTTACTAAAAAGAATGCAGTTAATTGCATTGAACATACTAAGATTAGTAGATTAAATGATTTTAAACGATAATTGGGTAGGATGTCATTTATTCTCTTCAAACTTGCATTTAGTTATTGTACTCTAACATAAGGAGTATTCAAATTTATGATATATTCATGATGGAACAAGTTATGTATTGCACTACCATAAACCAGATTTAGAATCATGTGCAATGGAATATAATATTATAACATCATATTTGTGTTGATGGTTTCTTTGGTTGTGGAAATAAGAGCTGAGTAAAGAGAATATAATGTATTAACCACCTTGGAAGACATGAATACAAACAACCTTAAGATCCATTCTTAGGATCAAGGCTACATTCTATAGATTATATCATCCCATATCTATGAAATCCCAATGATATCTAAATTTTCACCTCTTCTTGTGCTCTACACATTGTTCTCAATAACTAGAGTATTAACTCATATTGTGAGAAATATTGTGAATTTTCAAACAATAGTTTGGTGTTATCACAATGACCCCTAAGTCCCAATTTCCAATACATGCATGCCTTTAATTTTACATTCCTAAAGTGATGGGTAAGATGGAGGTTTACCCATATTAATTGCCTATAAGGGGGCTATAGACATAGAGGAGGACATTACGCGAATGGGACAACAACCAAATCAAGAGACCATGTAGTGGCCTCACACACAAATTACATGATTGAAACTAATGACCAATAAAAGCTATACCTCTATGCTTTACCAACCAACCTACCATGTCAAGCTCATAAAGTGCATTAACTTACTTCCACCTGAAGACAACATAACACACTATTAACTATTGGAGTAGGCTAACTTGGGAGAAATCTTCTCTCCCGAATTATTTTTCCCGCAGATCCTTCGACGGTGCGGTTTTAAATTTCTGACCAATCCATAACTCTGTTTGATTTTCTAAGCATCTAGGTTGGTTTAAAATGGGGCAAAACCCTTGGGATAAGGTTTTGAAATGCATGAAACTTTGATCGTACGAAACCCATGCTAACCTTGAAAATCTAACCTGATTAAGGCCCATTTTTTGCCTGAAAAACGAGTCTGTTTGCTCCCAAGTTAACCTACTCCTTACCTATTAAGTATTAAAACTTAATAAATCAAGTACTATATAAATATAAATTGTTTTATAAAATGACCATGCACTTTGGTTTCTCATTTTTTTTAATTTCTCAATGATTAGAGTATCCAACATAAAATTTCTTATACTTTTTGAGTTCTTATAGGGCCTAACAATATGGAACTTCTTACGTTCCATTACCATTTCGATTAAGAAAACAAGTTTTGCATGGTAGTGTAGTCCCTGCCAAGTAGCTTACAAGGTAAATTTTGGAAAATGGGGTCGAATTGTAAATGATCAAAGTGTTTGGTGCAAAATGTATATCACGAAAGTGTTGTGTGCAACATGTATATCATGAAACAAGAGGGCATAGGAAATCGATAGCGCTAAGTTGCAACAAATTGTAGAGTACGAAAGTTTTGGGTGCAAGATTTATAATAACGCCAACCTGGGGGCAATAAGCAAACCAACCCGCCTATCACGGAATATGGGGCATAAAATTTTGGTAGTGGTAAGGTGCGACCCCGTGAAGAGATAATTGGCTAAGTGTTGAAAGGAAATGCGGTCAACCAGGCTCATGATGTGACGATATAGGACCAATCGACGAGTTCGAAAAAAGTTAGGTTCAAGTTTAAATATATTTATTTAAATTGTATTTATATTAATGTATCTTAGTAGATAATTGTGTTCCAAATGTAGAACATGTTCCAATATGTGGACGAATTGTAGACCACGAAAGTTTTGGGTGCAAGATGTATACGGAGGACCTTTAGATGAGACAAGTTTTGGGTGCAAGATCTATAATAGAGCGAATCTGGGGGTCGGTCGGGCTCCCGTAAATTGTTGTTGAATACGTTTTTGGTTGTTAATGCTAATAAGAGAACCTGTGCACTGAGTTGTCATGAGTAGAAGAAGAATATATATACAATTTGATAGGCGAGGCCTTACATCTCCTCGAGAACCATTGTCACCCTATTTTGAAGCCCATCCAACCGTTTTCCCCCTCTACTCTCTCTTTCTTGTTACTTAGCCATTTTTCCAAAAATGTCCCAATGCACACATTGGCGGATGCACCGGTTCACATTTGCGCTCGTTCTTTTATATCGTGACTCCGACTGACCGCTAACCATTCAATGCCTAGCCACTTTTCAGATAGTGGATTCTCAGATAGGCGGGCTCTATAACCGAGGTCGAATTGTAAATGACGCAAGTGTTTGGTGCAAAATGTATATCACGGAAGTGTGGTGTGCAACATGTATATCACAGAACAAGGGGCATAAGAAATCGATAGTGTGAAGTCGCGACGAATTGTAGAGTACAAAATTTTTGGGTGCAATATGTATATCGCGCACTTGTAGATGACGGAATTTTTGGGTGCAAGATTTATAATAGCGCCAACCAGGGGGTCGGTCGGACTCCCGTAAATTACTGTTGAATATGTATATCACAGAACAGGGGGCATAAAAATTCGATAGTGCTAAGTTGCAACCCCGTGGAGATATAATTGGCTAAGTGTTGAAAGGAACTGCACTCGGTTGGGCTCATGATGTGACGATATAGGACCAATCAATGAGTTCAAAAAAAGTTAGGTTCAAGTTTAAATATATTTATTTAAATTCTATTTATATTAATGTATCTTAATATATTATTTGTGGTCGAAATGCAAACCATGTTCCAATATATGGATGAACTGTAGACCACAAACATTTTGGGTGCAAGATGTATATGGCGGAACTGTAGATGGCGCAATTTTTGGGTGCAAGATATATAATATCTCCAACTCGGGGGTCAGTTGGGCTCCCGTAAATTGTTGTTGAATATGTTTTTTGGTTGTTAATGCCAATACCCGAACCTGTGCACTTAGTTGTCACCAATAAAAGTATAATGAATTTGAATTGAATATGGGATGAATACCCTCTTCATGTTACACATTTTGCACTGAAATGTTCTGATATATACAATTTGATAGGCGGGGCCTTACGTCTCCTCACGAACCCTTGTCACCCTATTTTGAAGCCCGTCCGACCGCTTTTCGCAGTTGAAACATACAGAAAAGACCTTGCTAGGAAATGGATTATCAATTGCATATTTGAATATATTGGACCTTATTTTCCCTCTTCTATACTCAACCAAATTCCCGTTTGTTTTTCCACTCTACTCTATCTTTCTCGTTACTTAGTCGTTTTTTCCGAAAATGTCCCAATGCGCGTTGGTGGACGCACCCGTTCACATTTGCGCTTGTGCTTTTATATCGTTACTCCGACTGACCGTTAGCCATTCGATGCCTAGCCACTTTTCAGAATGCGGATTCCTGGGTAGGTGGGCTCTATAACCAGGGTCGAATTGTAAATGACTCAAGTGTTTGCTACAAAATTTATATCACAAAAGTGTTGTGTGCAACATATATATCATGGAACGGGGGGACATAAGAAATCGATAGCGCTAAGTCGCAACGAATTGCAGAGTATGAAAGTTTTGGGTGCAGGATGTATATCACGCACTTGTAGATGGCAGAATTTTTGGGTGCAATATTTATAATAGCGCCAACCCAGGGGTCAGTCAGACTCCCATAAATAGCTGTTGAATATGTATATCATGGAACAAGGGGCATAAAAATTCGATAGCGCTAAGTCGTGACCCTATGGAGAGATAATTAGCTAAGTGTTGAAAGGAATTGCAGTCGGTCAGGCTCATGATGTGATGATATAGGACCAATCCCCAACCCAGGGGTCGGTTCGGCTCACGTAAATCGATGTCGAATATGTTATTTGCTTGTTAATGCTAATAAGAAAAGTTGTGCACTGAGTTGTCACTAGTGAAAGAAGAATGAATTTGAATTGAGGATGGAAGGAACACCCTCTTCATGTTACACATTTTGCAATGAAATGCTCCGATATATACAATTTGACAGTTAGGGCCTTACATCTCCTCGGGAACCCTTGCCACCCTATTTTGAAGCCCGTTCGACCGCTTTTCATAGGTATTTTTGTGCCAACCACCTTCACACTTCTTTGCAAGTATATGCAATAAGTATATAACTTCTTCAAAATGGTGCAGAAAAGATCTTACGAACCATTGGGATATCTATCACAAATGTGAATATATTAACCCTTCTTTTCCATCTTTTATACTTTATCTTTTATCACAAAATTGTTGGGTGAAAATGTATGTGATGGAAGTGTTGGGTGCAAGATGTATATAATAGAACACGTGGGATAAGAATGTGATAACGCTAAGTTGGGACGCCACGGTGAGATATTTGGCCAAGTGTTGAAAGGGACGGTCATCGATCGGGTTCTTGATTTGAAGATATAGATGGAAATGAGTATTTGAAAGTCCACTAACCGATCAACCCGCGGACAATCCAGGAGCCCAAGAAAGTCAAGTTCAAGTTTAAAGGGATTTTGTTTATGTTTATTTAAAATGTATCCATATTAATGTATCTTACTAGATTATTTGTGGTCCAAATGTAAACCATGTTCGAATATGAATGGTGTTTTGTGCTTTTATATCGTGACTCCAATCGACCGCTAGCCATTCGATGCCTAGCCACTATTCAGATCACGGATTCCCGGGTAGGAGGGATCTATAACCGGGATTGAATTGTAAATGACGCAAGTGTTTGGTGAAAAAATGATATCATAGAAGTGTTGTGTGAAACATGTATATCACAGAATAGGGGGCATAAGAAATCGATAGCGCTAAGTCCCGACGAATTGTTGAGTATGGAAGTTTTGGGTGTAAGATATGTATCACACACTTGTAGATGACGAAAGTTTTGGGTGCAAGATTTATAATAGTGCCAACCTAGGAGTCGTTCGGACTCCCGTAAATCATTGTTGAATACGTATATCATGGAATAGGGGGCATAAAAATTCAATAGCGCAAAGTCGCGGCCCCACGAAGAGATAATTGGCTAAGTGTTGAAAGGAACTGCGGTCGGTCAGGCTCATGATGTGATGATATAGGACCAATCCCCAACCCGGGGGTCATTCAGGATCCCGTAAATCGCTATTGAATACGTTATTTGCCTGTTAATTCCAATAAGAAAAGTTGTACACTGAGTTGTCAGTAGTGAAAGCAGAATGAATTTGAATTGACGATGGCAGGAACAACTTCTTCGTGTTACACATTTTGCACTGAAATGTTTCGATATATACAAATTTTCAGTTGGGGCCTTACGTCTCCTGGAGAACCCTTGCCACCCTATTTTGAAGCCCATCTGACCGCTTTCCACAGGTATTTATGTGCCTGCCACCTTCGCACTTATTTCCAAGTATATGCAATAAGTATATAACTTCTCCAAAAACATGTAGAAAAGATATTGTGAGAAAATGGGATATCTATCATAGATGTCAATATATTAACCCTTCTTTTCCATCTTCTATACTTCATCTTTTCTCACAGAATTGTTGGGTGCAAAATGTATATGATGAAAGTGTTGGGTGCAAGATGTATATAACAGAACATGCGGGATAAGAATGCGATAGCACTAGGTTGGGATGTTGCGGTGAGATATTTGGCCAAGTGTTGAAACGGACGGTCGTCATTCGGGTTCCTGATGTGAAGATATAGATTTGACAGTCCGCTAACCGATCAACCTGCAGATAATCCAGGAGCCCGAGAAAGTCATGTTCAAGTTTAAAGGGATTTTGTTTATGTTTATTTAAAATGTATCCATATTAATGTATATTACTAGATTATTTGTGGTCCAAATGTAAACCATGTTCTAATTTGAATAGTTTTTTGGGCTCGATTTTTTTTTCTCAAACCTACAAGGAATGGAGAAAAAAATATATGACTTTAGATTTTGTATATCGAAGAATATTCTGAAATATAAGAAGCTTCAATATATGCACAATATAGAACAAGAAATTCTACAAAAAAATGAGTTAATTTTACGAAGAAATACAAATTCCAAATAACAACACCAAGCATTGAATATCATCATAGAACAACCCCAAATATTTATATTTAGATAAACTGGGTCACAAAATACATTTGAGAATATTTCCCAAAAAAAACTGTCTTCAAATTTGTAAAAAAAACTATAGTTTAGTACATATTCTGTGAAATAAAAATGTGTTTCCCAGAATGACTCTGATTGGGACTGTCATAGATTACAAAGAAAATATGTACAAGAATGAAGTTTGTATAAAGAAGAAATTTGGAGATGGAAAACAACAAAACCTGACAAGAAGAAAGAGAAAATTGTCATATCTGGGTTAACGATTTGTTAGAATAAGTGGATGAAGACATAAGAATGTAATCCGTATCAACTTACTATGATGGTGTCCCATGCCTTGTCATTTCTTCACTGATGTCCTTTTATGGATTTCCTCGGCTTTGACCTTCATTGGTAATCTGGTCGACAACGTTTTTCAACCATTCTTCGATGTAGCTCCTCATGGGCACCACGTTCATTTCATGGCAGATTTTTATATTGAATAATTCACTTTCCAAGTCCCTTAGATCAATAGACAAGCTATGCAATGCTTCTTGAATATTTTTGTTTCTAATTGCTTAACCGACTAGCCAAGTTTTCATGTCATGTTCACCATATTCAAGAATGCCATAGAAATTTTCAATTGACAGTCTTTTGTAGATATGAACTTGATCATCAAATGCTTGCTTGGTTAAAAACAATGAGTTTAATATCAATTTCGGGTCCTAGACTTCATTGGTGTTGGTAGCTAGATCTATTTCATTTATATTCTTGAATAATTTGTCTCTTTTAGATATGGCCTGGCTACATTCTTGAATGATAGCAATCAGGTTCTTTACCTTTTCTTTCTAGCATGTGTTTAGTGGTCTATTCGATCCAGGGAAGGGAGATCTTCCTGTCTTCTTTTGAATTTCTTCATACTGGTAACTTTAACGCCAAATGGTAAAACTACATCGAGATAAAAACCTTGCTCATTCTTGAGATATGCTTGCAAATACTCATGAAAAGCATGCGCTCTTGTTCCAAAAGAGACCATATTCTTTGACATCTCCCAAGATTCTGTTATTAATTCCATTCTTTTATTTATATTCTTTTCCACATAGCCTCGGGATGATGTGAGAAAGATTTCTCATCCTTTTAACTTTGGCGCAAGTACGGTGGACTCGACCATTGCCAAAGGAGTAGAAAACAGTGGAAGAGGCATTAGAGTTGCCTCCAATTCTTTGATTCACATCTTTAACATGAGGTTTTCCATTTCAAGGCCGCTAATAGAGTTGTCTAGAGCATATCCAGTTGCTCAGTGCATATTGGATATCTGGGAAGGGAGCATGTTGCGTAGGTTGAACTCTGAACGAGATGTCCCTTTCTTATTCTTTACATCTATGTTTTCAATAATCAATTCTTTTTATTCGCTGTCAAAAACAACGCTCTGAAATGCAAAAGACTCTTATTCGTCCAATGTATCTATGCCAATTATTTCCATCCCATAATTGTGAGGAGAATTTCTCTCTAGGTGATCGTTGTCAGGGAACATTTTTTCAGTTTCAATTTCTAGTTCCATATCTTTGAGGGAGAGATCATAGATATCAATTTCTCCCCTCGGTCCCTCCTGTTCTTGGACTATTGTTTTCCATTTTTTCCCACGGGAAGCTTGTGACAAATTTAAATTTTTCTGGAGGGAGGGTTATTATCTCTTCCTTTGCCTGAAGAACTGTGTGTGAATTGGTTACTTGGGTAAGCCGTTGGAGTACTGCCATGAGATGTTGTGGTCTTGGTTGTGGTGGTCGGGGATTGGGGAATTTTTTCACCCGGGTGTTTTCGGTTCTTCTTGTGTGAATCATTGGTACTGGTACAAATTCCATTCAGGATAGTGTAAGTGAAAGAACTATTGAAGTGGTTCTTGACCATGAAATCCCGAACTTTCCAAGGCATAGAGATGAATTGTCCTTTCCTTTTTTCATGGAAAAAATGAAACCAGTAGATGTACTCCCTTGTTATTCCAGCAAAAAACATTGTACCGGATATGTGACATGAAAGGAAGCAAGGATTTTGTTTAGACCCAAAAATCCTTATAAAATTATAGTTCGCCGTTTCTTCTACTGTGCCCTTCCTATCCAGGAAGATTGTTGGTTGCCCATAAATCCGGGGATAATACCTTCCAAATATCAATTCTTTAAAAACTGAAACAAAATAATTAAAGACCTTATAAAATTGTTGGCACGCATCGTGTCTCCATAATTTATGGCACAGGAATGTTACTGGGTCAAATTCAGAGTTCAACTTCCTACACATAGACAGTCCAGGAAATGGATAGCAATTCAGCACGACGAAAATTAAATAAGATGGCATAAAGAATTTCTTTTGCCTCCTGTATTGCAATAACTAGGAAGAGATTTTAATGGAAATCAGCTTGCAGCAATGGAATATGGTTTGTTGCTTGACCGTAAAATATAAAATATATAGAATCATTTGAGAGATATGGATTGCACTTTCTTGTTTCGTTTTCCTTGTGAAAATCCATGCAATATTCCAGAAAAGGTTTTTACATGCACTAACCTGTAATATGGCCATGTCCTGGGGAGCGGGCGCTGGGTCTTGTAATAACTTCGGCAAGAGGTCTAATTCATTTCCATGCTTCTTTAAGAACTATTTGCAATTCTCGCACTTGAAAGTAGGCGTTGGGTCAAGAAGTGTTAACATCTTTCGAAATACTTTAGGTGATAGGGAGATTTGGAAATGGTCACCGATCTAGACAATTTGCTGGTTCAAAATATAGTTCTCGGCGTAGCACGTGACCAGTCCTTAAAGTAAAAAACAATCCAGGATACAATGTGCCATTGCAATTTTAGATGTTGATAAAATTTTCATCTGGGCAGAAGTGGACGAGTAGTAGTCATAAGCTATGGACCACTGAAAACGCTAGTCCTCGTTCCCGAAAATATTTAGGGTATCTCCACAGACATGTTGTCGAGCTGCAGCCATAAGGTGATGAAAACCTTCCTTTGCTACTCATTGTATTTAAAATGGACACTGCAACATCATAATACAACCTCTGATAAATCTTGGTTCAATGTGTTTTAATGGCAGATGTCCTCGACCTTTTCACCTTTTAATGCCGATCTTTTCAAAGCTAATAAAAGCGTCATCAATTTGCATTGGGAAAGCGTTCAAAGATGGCAGAGAAATCGAGAAACTATTGAAAAGCAGGGAAAACATTTACAACTGTGCAATATACCCGGATCTTAACAAAAACATGTTCAATTCAGAAGATAATTTGTTAATATTTACTTAAACAATTTTCATATTATTTTATTTTATTACTGTTCTCTGTGGCCCAAATGCAAACTATGTTCAAATTGAAATGGTGGAGCAACATTTTCATATGCAAGCAGAGCCTCAAATATGCAAACCTGTAAGGTTCAAAATTTATGTGCACAATACTAAAGAGCGACATTGTGTGAACACCTTTGTAGATGACAATGGGCTGGCACAATATTAAATTATTGCTACGATGAAATCTTAAAAAAAACAAAACAACCATCATTTTTTTGGGAATTCAAGATTGACAGAGGAAACTAATCAGATCCATAATATTCTCCCATAAATGCATTTTAATGGGAGATTACCTCGAGATTTCTACTTATTAATGCCAATATTTTCAAACATTTGTGGTGAACTGTCACCAGTAAAATCATAATTAATGTTTATTGGGAAGGGGTGAACGTGGTGGGCATGGAGGAGAATTAAAGATGCTTTGGTAATTTTTTGAACCTGCGAGTCTGTGGTGGAATTGTAGATCACCCAAGTTTTGGATGAACACGGGGAATCCAAGTTCGATAATGCGTACCTGGGAACCCGTGGCCATAAAATTGGCTAAGGAAATGAAAGCTCTTGATCGGACTCATGATGTCAAGATATAGATAGATATACAATTTGTGAGTTCGATAAAGAGTGAGGTTTGCAAGTTCAAGGAGTCCGGGGTCGAATTGTAGATAACTAAAGTTTTGGATGCAAGATGTATATCCGAAGACGAGGCATGGGAGTTTGATAATGCATTAAGGGGGAACCCGCTGCCATAAAATTGGCTAACTGTTGAGACGATCTGGGAAAAATATCAAGAGATTCTTTGAAATATCAACAGATGCTGGGAAAAATGAGTCGCAAGCTTCGAGTCCGGGGTCGAATTGTAGATCACTAAAGTTTCGGGTGCAAGATGTATACCGTGCACAGGGGGAATGAGAGTTTGATGGTGCCTATGCATGAACCCACGACCATAAAATTCGCGAACTATGAAAATGAACAACGGTCAGTCGGACTCGTGATGTAAAGATATAGATGGACATGAAATCTACCACTCTGCCATCCTGGGAACCCATGATCATAGACATGGGACTAAGTATAGAATAAAAAATGGATAATAGAGGGGAAGAAAAAAAGGGAGAATGACTAAGTATAGAAGAGGGAAAATAAACAGAGGCAAGAACAGTATGCCTCACAGTATAGAGAATGCAATCAACATGAAAGAAAACTATTATGTAGGAACACATGAAAAGAAAATATGGAGTATAAATTTATTTATTTCAATATAGAAGCACATAAAATATAATTGACACGAAGACAAGTTAATGTACAAGAAGATATGGAGTATCCAAGGAGGAAAAAAAACAAAGCTGCAAACCAGTTCAACAAATACAGACAGAGTAAACGAAAAACTATTGGATATGGAACACAAGTAGAAAAACACACCTTTGCATGGATTCTTCTACATTTCTGGTTAGGAGTTCTTTGCGGTGTCTAGTTTTCCTGTTTCTTTCTATGAAAAAAATCACAAAACAAAACAGACATGAACATAATTTGAAATGTAAAG
>ML796023.1:0-10229 GCA_009831015.1 Picea engelmannii | reverse complement strand
CCAAATCAAGAGACCATGTAGTGGCCTCACACACAAATTACATGATTGAAACTAATGACCAATAAAAGCTATACCTCTATGCTTTACCAACCAACCTACCATGTCAAGCTCATAAAGTGCATTAACTTACTTCCACCTGAAGATAACATAACACACTATTAACTATTGGAGTAGGCTAACTTGGGAGAAATATTCTCTCCCGAATTATTTTTCCCGCAGATCCTTCGACGGTGCGGTTTTAAATTTCTGACCAATCCATAACTCTATTTGATTTTCTGAGCATCTAGGTTGGTTTAAAATGGGGCAAAACCCTTGGGATAAGGTTTTGAAATGCATGAAACTTTGATCGTACGAAACCCATGCTAACCTTGAAAATCTAACCTGATTAAGGCCCATTTTTTGCCTGAAAAATGAGTCTGTTTGCTCCCAAGTTAACCTACTCCTTACCTATTAAGTATTAAAACTTAATAAATCAAGTACTATATAAATATAAATTGTTTTATAAAATGACCATGCACTTTGGTTTTTCATTTTTTTTAATTTCTCAATGATTAGAGTATCCAACATAAAATTTCTTATACTTTTTGAGTTCTTATAGGGCCTAACAATATGGAACTTCTTACGTTCCATTACCATTTCGATTAAGCAAACAAGTGTTGCATGGTAGTGTAGTCCCTGCCAAGTAGCTTACAAGGTAAATTTTGGAAAATGGGGTCGAATTGTAAATGATCGAAGTGTTTGGTGCAAAATGTATATCACAAAAGTGTTGTGTGCAACATGTATATCATGAAACAAGAGGGCATAGGAAATCGATAGCGCTAAGTTGCAACAAATTTTAGAGTACGAAAGTTTTGGGTGCAAGATTTATAATAACGCCAACCTGGGGGCAATAAGCAAACCAACCCGCCTATCACGGAATATGGGGCATAAAATTTTGGTAGTGGTAAGGCGCGACCCCGTGAAGAGATAATTCGCTAAGTGTTGAAAGGAAATGCGGTCGGCCAGGCTCATGATGTGACGATATAGGACCAATCGACGAGTTCGAAAAAAGTTAGGTTCAAGTTTAAATATATTTATTTAAATTGTATTTATATTAATGTATCTTAGTAGATAATTGTGTTCCAAATGTAGACCATGTTCCAATATGTGGACGAATTGTAGACCACGAAATTTTTGGGTGCAAGATGTATATGGAGGACCTTTAAATGAGACAAGTTTTGGGTGCAAGATCTATAATAGAGCCAATCTGGGGGTCGGTCGGGCTCTCGTAAATTGTTGTTGAATACGTTTTTGGTTGTTAATGCTAATAAGAGAACCCGTGCACTGAGTTGTCATGAGTAGAAGAAGAATATATATACAATTTGATAGGCGAGGCCTTACATCTCCTCGGGAACCATTGTCACCCTATTTTGAAGCCCATCCAACCGTTTTCCCCCTCTACTCTCTCTTTCTTGTTACTTAGCCATTTTTCCAAAAATGTCCCAATGCACACATTGGCGGACACACCGGTTCACATTTGCGCTCGTTCTTTTATATCGTGACTCCGACTGACCGCTAACCATTCAATGCCTAGCCAATTTTCAGATAGGCGGGCTCTATAACCGAGGTTTAATTGTAAATGACGCAAGTGTTTGGTGCAAAATGTATATCACGGAAGTGTGGTGTGCAACATGTATATCACAGAACAAGGGGCATAAGAAATCGATAGTGTGAAGTCGCGACGAATTGTAGAGTACAAAATTTTTGGGTGCAATATGTATATCGCGCACTTGTAGATGACGGAATTTTTGGGTGCAAGATTTATAATAGCGCCAACCAGGGGGTCGGTCGGACTCCCGTAAATTACTGTTGAATATGTATATCACAGAACAGGGGGCATAAAAATTCGATAGTGCTAAGTTGCAACCCCGTGGAGATATAATTGGCTAAGTGTTGAAAGGAACTGCACTCGGTTGGGCTCATGATGTGACGATATAGGACCAATCAATGAGTTCAAAAAAAGTTAGGTTCAAGTTTAAATATATTTATTTAAATTCTATTTATATTAATGTATCTTAATATATTATTTGTGGTCGAAATGCAAACCATGTTCCAATATATGGATGAACTGTAGACCACAAACATTTTGGGTGCAAGATGTATATGGCGGAACTGTAGATGGCGCAATTTTTGGGTGCAAGATATATAATATCTCCAACTCGGGGGTCAGTTGGGCTCCCGTAAATTGTTGTTGAATATGTTTTTTGGTTGTTAATGCCAATACCCGAACCTGTGCACTTAGTTGTCACCAATAAAAGTATAATGAATTTGAATTGAATATGGGATGAATACCCTCTTCATGTTACACATTTTGCACTGAAATGTTCTGATATATACAATTTGATAGGCGGGGCCTTACGTCTCCTCACGAACCCTTGTCACCCTATTTTGAAGCCCGTCCGACCGCTTTTCGCAGTTGAAACATACAGAAAAGACCTTGCTAGGAAATGGATTATCAATTGCATATTTGAATATATTGGACCTTATTTTCCCTCTTCTATACTCAACCAAATTCCCGTTTGTTTTTCCACTCTACTCTATCTTTCTCGTTACTTAGTCGTTTTTTCCGAAAATGTCCCAATGCGCGTTGGTGGACGCACCCGTTCACATTTGCGCTTGTGCTTTTATATCGTTACTCCGACTGACCGTTAGCCATTCGATGCCTAGCCACTTTTCAGAATGCGGATTCCTGGGTAGGTGGGCTCTATAACCAGGGTCGAATTGTAAATGACTCAAGTGTTTGCTACAAAATTTATATCACAAAAGTGTTGTGTGCAACATATATATCATGGAACGGGGGGACATAAGAAATCGATAGCGCTAAGTCGCAACGAATTGCAGAGTATGAAAGTTTTGGGTGCAGGATGTATATCACGCACTTGTAGATGGCAGAATTTTTGGGTGCAATATTTATAATAGCGCCAACCCAGGGGTCAGTCAGACTCCCATAAATAGCTGTTGAATATGTATATCATGGAACAAGGGGCATAAAAATTCGATAGCGCTAAGTCGTGACCCTATGGAGAGATAATTAGCTAAGTGTTGAAAGGAATTGCAGTCGGTCAGGCTCATGATGTGATGATATAGGACCAATCCCCAACCCAGGGGTCGGTTCGGCTCACGTAAATCGATGTCGAATATGTTATTTGCTTGTTAATGCTAATAAGAAAAGTTGTGCACTGAGTTGTCACTAGTGAAAGAAGAATGAATTTGAATTGAGGATGGAAGGAACACCCTCTTCATGTTACACATTTTGCAATGAAATGCTCCGATATATACAATTTGACAGTTAGGGCCTTACATCTCCTCGGGAACCCTTGCCACCCTATTTTGAAGCCCGTTCGACCGCTTTTCATAGGTATTTTTGTGCCAACCACCTTCACACTTCTTTGCAAGTATATGCAATAAGTATATAACTTCTTCAAAATGGTGCAGAAAAGATCTTACGAACCATTGGGATATCTATCACAAATGTGAATATATTAACCCTTCTTTTCCATCTTTTATACTTTATCTTTTATCACAAAATTGTTGGGTGAAAATGTATGTGATGGAAGTGTTGGGTGCAAGATGTATATAATAGAACACGTGGGATAAGAATGTGATAACGCTAAGTTGGGACGCCACGGTGAGATATTTGGCCAAGTGTTGAAAGGGACGGTCATCGATCGGGTTCTTGATTTGAAGATATAGATGGAAATGAGTATTTGAAAGTCCACTAACCGATCAACCCGCGGACAATCCAGGAGCCCAAGAAAGTCAAGTTCAAGTTTAAAGGGATTTTGTTTATGTTTATTTAAAATGTATCCATATTAATGTATCTTACTAGATTATTTGTGGTCCAAATGTAAACCATGTTCGAATATGAATGGTGTTTTGTGCTTTTATATCGTGACTCCAATCGACCGCTAGCCATTCGATGCCTAGCCACTATTCAGATCACGGATTCCCGGGTAGGAGGGATCTATAACCGGGATTGAATTGTAAATGACGCAAGTGTTTGGTGAAAAAATGATATCATAGAAGTGTTGTGTGAAACATGTATATCACAGAATAGGGGGCATAAGAAATCGATAGCGCTAAGTCCCGACGAATTGTTGAGTATGGAAGTTTTGGGTGTAAGATATGTATCACACACTTGTAGATGACGAAAGTTTTGGGTGCAAGATTTATAATAGTGCCAACCTAGGAGTCGTTCGGACTCCCGTAAATCATTGTTGAATACGTATATCATGGAATAGGGGGCATAAAAATTCAATAGCGCAAAGTCGCGGCCCCACGAAGAGATAATTGGCTAAGTGTTGAAAGGAACTGCGGTCGGTCAGGCTCATGATGTGATGATATAGGACCAATCCCCAACCCGGGGGTCATTCAGGATCCCGTAAATCGCTATTGAATACGTTATTTGCCTGTTAATTCCAATAAGAAAAGTTGTACACTGAGTTGTCAGTAGTGAAAGCAGAATGAATTTGAATTGACGATGGCAGGAACAACTTCTTCGTGTTACACATTTTGCACTGAAATGTTTCGATATATACAAATTTTCAGTTGGGGCCTTACGTCTCCTGGAGAACCCTTGCCACCCTATTTTGAAGCCCATCTGACCGCTTTCCACAGGTATTTATGTGCCTGCCACCTTCGCACTTATTTCCAAGTATATGCAATAAGTATATAACTTCTCCAAAAACATGTAGAAAAGATATTGTGAGAAAATGGGATATCTATCATAGATGTCAATATATTAACCCTTCTTTTCCATCTTCTATACTTCATCTTTTCTCACAGAATTGTTGGGTGCAAAATGTATATGATGAAAGTGTTGGGTGCAAGATGTATATAACAGAACATGCGGGATAAGAATGCGATAGCACTAGGTTGGGATGTTGCGGTGAGATATTTGGCCAAGTGTTGAAACGGACGGTCGTCATTCGGGTTCCTGATGTGAAGATATAGATTTGACAGTCCGCTAACCGATCAACCTGCAGATAATCCAGGAGCCCGAGAAAGTCATGTTCAAGTTTAAAGGGATTTTGTTTATGTTTATTTAAAATGTATCCATATTAATGTATATTACTAGATTATTTGTGGTCCAAATGTAAACCATGTTCTAATTTGAATAGTTTTTTGGGCTCGATTTTTTTTTCTCAAACCTACAAGGAATGGAGAAAAAAATATATGACTTTAGATTTTGTATATCGAAGAATATTCTGAAATATAAGAAGCTTCAATATATGCACAATATAGAACAAGAAATTCTACAAAAAAATGAGTTAATTTTACGAAGAAATACAAATTCCAAATAACAACACCAAGCATTGAATATCATCATAGAACAACCCCAAATATTTATATTTAGATAAACTGGGTCACAAAATACATTTGAGAATATTTCCCAAAAAAAACTGTCTTCAAATTTGTAAAAAAAACTATAGTTTAGTACATATTCTGTGAAATAAAAATGTGTTTCCCAGAATGACTCTGATTGGGACTGTCATAGATTACAAAGAAAATATGTACAAGAATGAAGTTTGTATAAAGAAGAAATTTGGAGATGGAAAACAACAAAACCTGACAAGAAGAAAGAGAAAATTGTCATATCTGGGTTAACGATTTGTTAGAATAAGTGGATGAAGACATAAGAATGTAATCCGTATCAACTTACTATGATGGTGTCCCATGCCTTGTCATTTCTTCACTGATGTCCTTTTATGGATTTCCTCGGCTTTGACCTTCATTGGTAATCTGGTCGACAACGTTTTTCAACCATTCTTCGATGTAGCTCCTCATGGGCACCACGTTCATTTCATGGCAGATTTTTATATTGAATAATTCACTTTCCAAGTCCCTTAGATCAATAGACAAGCTATGCAATGCTTCTTGAATATTTTTGTTTCTAATTGCTTAACCGACTAGCCAAGTTTTCATGTCATGTTCACCATATTCAAGAATGCCATAGAAATTTTCAATTGACAGTCTTTTGTAGATATGAACTTGATCATCAAATGCTTGCTTGGTTAAAAACAATGAGTTTAATATCAATTTCGGGTCCTAGACTTCATTGGTGTTGGTAGCTAGATCTATTTCATTTATATTCTTGAATAATTTGTCTCTTTTAGATATGGCCTGGCTACATTCTTGAATGATAGCAATCAGGTTCTTTACCTTTTCTTTCTAGCATGTGTTTAGTGGTCTATTCGATCCAGGGAAGGGAGATCTTCCTGTCTTCTTTTGAATTTCTTCATACTGGTAACTTTAACGCCAAATGGTAAAACTACATCGAGATAAAAACCTTGCTCATTCTTGAGATATGCTTGCAAATACTCATGAAAAGCATGCGCTCTTGTTCCAAAAGAGACCATATTCTTTGACATCTCCCAAGATTCTGTTATTAATTCCATTCTTTTATTTATATTCTTTTCCACATAGCCTCGGGATGATGTGAGAAAGATTTCTCATCCTTTTAACTTTGGCGCAAGTACGGTGGACTCGACCATTGCCAAAGGAGTAGAAAACAGTGGAAGAGGCATTAGAGTTGCCTCCAATTCTTTGATTCACATCTTTAACATGAGGTTTTCCATTTCAAGGCCGCTAATAGAGTTGTCTAGAGCATATCCAGTTGCTCAGTGCATATTGGATATCTGGGAAGGGAGCATGTTGCGTAGGTTGAACTCTGAACGAGATGTCCCTTTCTTATTCTTTACATCTATGTTTTCAATAATCAATTCTTTTTATTCGCTGTCAAAAACAACGCTCTGAAATGCAAAAGACTCTTATTCGTCCAATGTATCTATGCCAATTATTTCCATCCCATAATTGTGAGGAGAATTTCTCTCTAGGTGATCGTTGTCAGGGAACATTTTTTCAGTTTCAATTTCTAGTTCCATATCTTTGAGGGAGAGATCATAGATATCAATTTCTCCCCTCGGTCCCTCCTGTTCTTGGACTATTGTTTTCCATTTTTTCCCACGGGAAGCTTGTGACAAATTTAAATTTTTCTGGAGGGAGGGTTATTATCTCTTCCTTTGCCTGAAGAACTGTGTGTGAATTGGTTACTTGGGTAAGCCGTTGGAGTACTGCCATGAGATGTTGTGGTCTTGGTTGTGGTGGTCGGGGATTGGGGAATTTTTTCACCCGGGTGTTTTCGGTTCTTCTTGTGTGAATCATTGGTACTGGTACAAATTCCATTCAGGATAGTGTAAGTGAAAGAACTATTGAAGTGGTTCTTGACCATGAAATCCCGAACTTTCCAAGGCATAGAGATGAATTGTCCTTTCCTTTTTTCATGGAAAAAATGAAACCAGTAGATGTACTCCCTTGTTATTCCAGCAAAAAACATTGTACCGGATATGTGACATGAAAGGAAGCAAGGATTTTGTTTAGACCCAAAAATCCTTATAAAATTATAGTTCGCCGTTTCTTCTACTGTGCCCTTCCTATCCAGGAAGATTGTTGGTTGCCCATAAATCCGGGGATAATACCTTCCAAATATCAATTCTTTAAAAACTGAAACAAAATAATTAAAGACCTTATAAAATTGTTGGCACGCATCGTGTCTCCATAATTTATGGCACAGGAATGTTACTGGGTCAAATTCAGAGTTCAACTTCCTACACATAGACAGTCCAGGAAATGGATAGCAATTCAGCACGACGAAAATTAAATAAGATGGCATAAAGAATTTCTTTTGCCTCCTGTATTGCAATAACTAGGAAGAGATTTTAATGGAAATCAGCTTGCAGCAATGGAATATGGTTTGTTGCTTGACCGTAAAATATAAAATATATAGAATCATTTGAGAGATATGGATTGCACTTTCTTGTTTCGTTTTCCTTGTGAAAATCCATGCAATATTCCAGAAAAGGTTTTTACATGCACTAACCTGTAATATGGCCATGTCCTGGGGAGCGGGCGCTGGGTCTTGTAATAACTTCGGCAAGAGGTCTAATTCATTTCCATGCTTCTTTAAGAACTATTTGCAATTCTCGCACTTGAAAGTAGGCGTTGGGTCAAGAAGTGTTAACATCTTTCGAAATACTTTAGGTGATAGGGAGATTTGGAAATGGTCACCGATCTAGACAATTTGCTGGTTCAAAATATAGTTCTCGGCGTAGCACGTGACCAGTCCTTAAAGTAAAAAACAATCCAGGATACAATGTGCCATTGCAATTTTAGATGTTGATAAAATTTTCATCTGGGCAGAAGTGGACGAGTAGTAGTCATAAGCTATGGACCACTGAAAACGCTAGTCCTCGTTCCCGAAAATATTTAGGGTATCTCCACAGACATGTTGTCGAGCTGCAGCCATAAGGTGATGAAAACCTTCCTTTGCTACTCATTGTATTTAAAATGGACACTGCAACATCATAATACAACCTCTGATAAATCTTGGTTCAATGTGTTTTAATGGCAGATGTCCTCGACCTTTTCACCTTTTAATGCCGATCTTTTCAAAGCTAATAAAAGCGTCATCAATTTGCATTGGGAAAGCGTTCAAAGATGGCAGAGAAATCGAGAAACTATTGAAAAGCAGGGAAAACATTTACAACTGTGCAATATACCCGGATCTTAACAAAAACATGTTCAATTCAGAAGATAATTTGTTAATATTTACTTAAACAATTTTCATATTATTTTATTTTATTACTGTTCTCTGTGGCCCAAATGCAAACTATGTTCAAATTGAAATGGTGGAGCAACATTTTCATATGCAAGCAGAGCCTCAAATATGCAAACCTGTAAGGTTCAAAATTTATGTGCACAATACTAAAGAGCGACATTGTGTGAACACCTTTGTAGATGACAATGGGCTGGCACAATATTAAATTATTGCTACGATGAAATCTTAAAAAAAACAAAACAACCATCATTTTTTTGGGAATTCAAGATTGACAGAGGAAACTAATCAGATCCATAATATTCTCCCATAAATGCATTTTAATGGGAGATTACCTCGAGATTTCTACTTATTAATGCCAATATTTTCAAACATTTGTGGTGAACTGTCACCAGTAAAATCATAATTAATGTTTATTGGGAAGGGGTGAACGTGGTGGGCATGGAGGAGAATTAAAGATGCTTTGGTAATTTTTTGAACCTGCGAGTCTGTGGTGGAATTGTAGATCACCCAAGTTTTGGATGAACACGGGGAATCCAAGTTCGATAATGCGTACCTGGGAACCCGTGGCCATAAAATTGGCTAAGGAAATGAAAGCTCTTGATCGGACTCATGATGTCAAGATATAGATAGATATACAATTTGTGAGTTCGATAAAGAGTGAGGTTTGCAAGTTCAAGGAGTCCGGGGTCGAATTGTAGATAACTAAAGTTTTGGATGCAAGATGTATATCCGAAGACGAGGCATGGGAGTTTGATAATGCATTAAGGGGGAACCCGCTGCCATAAAATTGGCTAACTGTTGAGACGATCTGGGAAAAATATCAAGAGATTCTTTGAAATATCAACAGATGCTGGGAAAAATGAGTCGCAAGCTTCGAGTCCGGGGTCGAATTGTAGATCACTAAAGTTTCGGGTGCAAGATGTATACCGTGCACAGGGGGAATGAGAGTTTGATGGTGCCTATGCATGAACCCACGACCATAAAATTCGCGAACTATGAAAATGAACAACGGTCAGTCGGACTCGTGATGTAAAGATATAGATGGACATGAAATCTACCACTCTGCCATCCTGGGAACCCATGATCATAGACATGGGACTAAGTATAGAATAAAAAATGGATAATAGAGGGGAAGAAAAAAAGGGAGAATGACTAAGTATAGAAGAGGGAAAATAAACAGAGGCAAGAACAGTATGCCTCACAGTATAGAGAATGCAATCAACATGAAAGAAAACTATTATGTAGGAACACATGAAAAGAAAATATGGAGTATAAATTTATTTATTTCAATATAGAAGCACATAAAATATAATTGACACGAAGACAAGTTAATGTACAAGAAGATATGGAGTATCCAAGGAGGAAAAAAAACAAAGCTGCAAACCAGTTCAACAAATACAGACAGAGTAAACGAAAAACTATTGGATATGGAACACAAGTAGAAAAACACACCTTTGCATGGATTCTTCTACATTTCTGGTTAGGAGTTCTTTGCGGTGTCTAGTTTTCCTGTTTCTTTCTATGAAAAAAATCACAAAACAAAACAGACATGAACATAATTTGAAATGTAAAG
>ML796022.1:306385-348671 GCA_009831015.1 Picea engelmannii | reverse complement strand
CGACCACTCAAGGGAAAGGACTTACACAAACCCATTTATGAGAAGGAAATGATGGCAATACTACATGCATTGAATAAATGGTGTCCTTACCTAATAGGTAGGCACTTCAAGGTCAAAACAGATCATGGTAGTCTTAAATACTTTTTGGAACATAGACTATCTTTAGAAGAACAACAAAAATGGGTAACCAAGATATTGGGTTATGATTTTGAAATCGTCTATAAAAAAGGGAAGTAGAATGTTGTGGGAGATGCACTCTCAAGGAAGGATGAAGATGTTGAGGCCTTTCTCTATGCTATATGAATCATCCAACCCGATTGGATAATAGAAGCAAGGGATGAATGGAAGAATGATGAAAAAGTGTGGACTCCCATTCAAAGGTTGCAGCAGGATTCCAGTACATTAGATACATTTACATGGAAAAATGATTCACTATGGTACAAAGATTGCTTATATTTATGTAAGAAATCCCAACTCAAACAAAAGGTACTATTGGAATTGCACACCTCTCCAGTGGGAGGGCACTCAGAATTTTTAAAAACCTACCATAGGGTCAAGAAGGAATTTTTTTGGGGTGGCCTTAAAAATGATCTTCAAAGGTTTGTGGCGAAATGTTTGGTTTTATAACAAAATACGGTGGAAACAATTAATACCCCATGTATTTTACAACCTTTAGCCATCCCAAGTCAGCATTGGGAGGAGGTTTCCATGGATTTCATCATAGGGTTACCGAATTCTGAAGGAAAGAGTGTCATCATGGTGATTGTTGATAGACTGACCAAGTACGCACACTTTTGTGCACACTCTCATCCCTTCAAAGCTAGTATAGTTTCAATTGCATCGATGGAGACAGTTCAAAAGATACATGGCATCCCAAAGATTATTGTAAGTGACAGAGATCCCATCTTCACTGGACATTTTTGGAAAGAATTATTTTCTTGTTTGGGTACTCAATTGGCTCATAGTTCATCCTATCATCCTCAATCTGATGGACAAACCGAGATAGTGAAAAAATGTCTAGAATGCTACCTTCATTGCTTCGTCTTTGATAAACAAACACAATGGTTTAAATGGTTACCCTTGGCAGAATGGTGGTATAACACTTCCTTTCATACTGTAACAAAAATGACACAATTTATGGCACTCTGTGGATACCACCCTCCTTCCATCACTTCTTCTCTAAAATAAAAATCTAAGGTTCAAGCAGTGCAAGATCACATTAAGCATCAATGACGCAGACCTATCGGCCCTCAGGCCGAGATCCACTCACAGGATCGTTCTTTGACTCCTCTGAGACGAATCGGCTCTTTCGATTCCCTACTGGAATCACGATTTATCGATCCACAGGTCCTTTTCGGAGGCTCCCCTGTGAAAATAGCACTAGGCGCGAGCTCCTATCTCCCCAAGCGACCACAACACTATGACCAAGGTCCTAACCCAAACTCTCTTGTTGAAATATCGCGATCTCGCAAGTTTGCATGTCGAAGCATTCGACTCCTCCTTCTCCAATCTCGCGATACCCGAAATCACAAAACAGTTATGGCTCCTTTCTATCAGCACCTTCTGAGCATGACCGTTGGCTAGGCTAAGCGCTAGCACCTCTCGCTACTAGCCACTTCACGAGTTTCAACGTCGAGCTCCCATGCTCTTATCTCGCGAATCCCCGAGATGCGAGAAATCAACTGAGTGTTGAATCCCTTCCTTGTCTACACCCTCCACACATAACCGTAGGCTAGGGCTTAAATACAAGCGCCTCTCTGAACTCGCACCTTCGTGAGTTCGTGGGTCGAACTCTCATGCCCTCCTGTTGCGATCTCCCGAGACGCGATAAGTCAATGCCAAGTTGAATCCTTCCTTGACGATTTCGCTATTTGCAACCTCACCAGTTGAAGCGTTGAGCCTTCACGCTCTTATCCCACAAATCCATGAGACACAATAAATCAACGGAATGTTGACTCCCTTCTCAATATGTGACGTGTGTCCACCGGTCTATTTCCGTGGACCCACCTTGATGTTTTTCCACGCATCCACACTTGTGCCTCAGCTCTCAGCACTTTGTGACTTCTGCAGTCGAAAGTGACCCCTCTCAACCTCCGAACCCCTGAATGCGTGAAATGCGATGGGGTTCCTGATCCAACGGTCCTCCCTTGATCCGGATCCAACAATTGTCTCTGCTCCTCATGATTTCGCGACTTCATGACTTGGAGCACCCAACCTTTGGGCTCTCACCTTGCGAACCTCCGAGTTCGCGAGATCCATAGATCTATGCCACCTGTCCTCCTCAGATGGATGACTGTGATCTTCTCGCGACTTTTTCACTTGCGAAGTCGAAGGAATTCCTTCTCTGAGCCCCGATGTACGAATCCCCTATAGAGAGGGTCTTGTGACACGTGTCCTTCCAATTGGACGACTCAGATTTCCTTGGGACTTCGCTACTCGCGAAGTCAATATGCTCACCTCTATGAGTCCCAGGGCCTGAATCTTCTAAATGGATGATTCTGTGACACGCGTCCTCCCTCAGATGGATGGCTCAGATATGTTTCACCTTGTCTCGATTTCTGAGGTCAAGTGCTCGGACTCTCGTCCTTCGGACTCCCGAACTCTTGAATTTTGATGTCCTGATACGATATCCCTTCGAGACTTTCGCTCTTCTTATGAGGATTTAAACCTTGAGCTCCTCTCAACAGATCTGACGGCTGTCGGCTATTCTGAGCGAGAGCTAATGGCTCAGAATCTCTTCGGCTCTTGCACTCCTCCTGCTGTTCCCTAGACGTGAAAATCTTCAATGGTCCAGATCTTATCGGCCGATCCGACAACAACGGTTGCTCCTCCCGAGTTTTGGCACTTTCTTCTTGCACTTGGAAGAATTCCAAGTGTCATAAGGCCTCGACATTCGCTCCTTTTCCTCTGCAAGCTCTGCAACTTGAGTCCTCACCTATGCGTATAAAAACACTGTCCCTCCTGAGCTTCTCTCCTCGAATCTTCAGAGGATTCTTCGACTTCTGTGCTTCTTGCAGAACCTCTACGCACACAAGGTGTTATCCGTCCTAAGCTTTCCTGTAGCTTTGACCTCCAAGGAAACTCGTCCTTTTTCCTTTCTCCCTCAGATGGAGAATTCAGATGCCTCTTGGCTATCCTTCTACTCAAACAACTTATTGTTGAGTACTCAGGGTGTTCGACAACCCTACGAAGATCCTTCCCTGGATTCTTATTCTATTTATGGACTCAAAGAGTTCCTTCTGTGCACTCTAGCACTTACTCGATGCCCTCCTGGCAGAGTATGAAGAATTCTCAGATGATTCTTGCTTCTAATGAACTTGCAACAGAGTTCTTCTGTGCACTCCCTTGCACCTGCTCCATGCCTACCTAGAAGAGCTTTATAGAACTCCTCAGAGATTCTGTCTACAACTGTATTTCTCCACAGCCTTGCCTCCTGAGGTGTTCAACAACCTCAAAGGTTTTCCTATGAATTGTTGATTCCAGTTTCTGTGCCCACTTGACACGTCTTTGCCTGAATCCGCAGAGTTCAGAAGTGCATCTATGCACTAGTATTCAGAGACCACAGTACTCTGTCATGCCCTCCTGGCATGAAACCACAAAGAACCTCTCAAGCCTGAAATCAAACAACTCCCTGCAAATGTCTAGCATACATCTACAACATAAAGAACACATAAAGATATTCACATAACACAAACAATATGCAAGAAAAACTGCTCTGGTTTATATTAATCAAAATGCCTCTTTACAAAGGTGTTCTGAGCATGGACTATAACAAGGTCTCAGCTCCTTCTCTTCTGCTCTCTACTCACAGACTCTCTACCATGAGATACAATTACAACTACTACGAAAATGAGATACAAATAGATCTTTTACATGAGGGGGCTCTTCGAGCTCTTCCCTCCAACCTACCTACCCTATTCAATGGCATTGAATGGGCTGTCTAGTCCAGAATCGGATCTAGATCTCAGCCTTCAATGCATTAAAGGCCTATCTACTCTACTCCTGTGCAAAGCACAACTTCATGGATCACCAGCCTAAGACATTAAATTACATTCAAATTCAAAATTGAAGACAAGGGCTGTGCCTCTCTTTAGCTTTGAATGCACGCATTGACGTGGCTGGCTGGCTGACGTGGAGAGATGCTCCTGCACCAATCAACAACAAGTTCTCCAAATATTAAAGGACAACCTGACCATGGAACAAAATCATATGAAACAACAAGCAGATCAACATCGTAGTGAAAGAAGTTTTGAAGTAGGGGATTGGGTGTTTTTAAGACTACAACCATACAAACATATGCCCCTCAAGCAAGCCAATAAGGATAATAAATTATCACCAAAGTACTATGGCCCTTATAAGGTGTTGCAAAAGATTGGTACTATGGCATACAAATTGGAGTTGCTTGCATCTTCATGAGTACACCCAGTTTTCCATGTTTCATGCTTAAAGAAGGTTATAGGTGACAAGATCCCAGTTCAAACTATATTTCTAGAACTTGACGAGGAAGGAAAAATCATATTGGATCCTGAAACCATCACTGACACAAGAATTCACTAGCTGAGGAATAGATCCATTTAAGAGTATCTCATTAAATGGAGGAAACTATCGGCTGAATATTCCACTTGGGAAGATGAGTCTTTTATACAGAAGCATCCAGAGTTACTCAAGCGTTGCAAACAACACTTGTCTCAAGGGGAGGGGCATGTTAAGCCCTAAATAATGTCTCATTACCCCTTAATTAGGGCTTATTATATTAGTAATGTTATTTTATTTATGTCGGCTTTAGTCCATTAGTTGTAATTATACCTCCTAGTCTCCTATATATTCCAAGGAGACATTTTCATTTTGAATCATCTTGTAATTGTACATTTATGTGGGCATAACGAGGTTGCCCCCTCGAAGAGGCTTATTATCTGAGTTTCTCTCTTTTTCAAGGCATTGAGTACTTATGCTGAGGTTTTTCTATGCTATATTGATATTTGGTTCTTAACACCTATCCTACCTACCTAACACATTTAGCCCAAATTAGACCGTTGGGCTAAGAAACTACTCTACCCTGGGGCTATTTGATCAAGTTTAAACAATTACATCAAATTTATTCACTAACTAACCTATCTACTTGGATAATATTAAACAGTTTAGCCAAGATTTATTCACTAATCCTATAAGCATAAATTCAAAAAGACTTGACCATGGTTTAACTGTATGGATCAAGTCATTATTATTGCATGGAGATTTACCCATTTTCTTTTATTCCCTCTTTTATTCTTTTTCTTTTATTTCTTTTCTTTTCTTTCTTTTTTCTTTATTTTGAAAATAATTTGCAAAATGAAATATTATTTACAACCAAATTACACCAAGAGTGAAAATGTTCCAGTCACCAGTTGATACTATGAAACATAAGGTTATAACAGTGGCTCCACCTGGGGATGGTGCTCTCCTTGTGAGGTTCCAAGAACCTGCATCCTGATGTCTGTAAATATTTTCTCCATTGCTTATTTCTGCTATCTGTTTTGTTTTTATTTTGAGAATTTGGTGGCACTGGTCAGTGGCTTAGGGATTTCTCTGTGGGCTTCAACCATCTGATCAACATCACCTATATACAACCTGAATGTAAATAAATGGTATGTACAGTGGAAATGGATTTATGAGATCTTTATTGGGGTGGAAAATAATGCTTCAACATCCTGCCATTCACAGGTCCAGTTGGCAGGTCTGTTCCATCACTATCTTTGAGAAAAAATGCGTTATTTCCTTTGAATGCCTTAATGATGTAAGGGACTTTCCATAAGCTATCATACTTTCCATGTTTACCCTTATCATCATTCCTGGAATCCCATTTCAACACCAAATCACCCAACTCAAAATCATCTTCTTTAGTTCTTCTGTCAAAAATCTTTTTGATGTTCTCCTGGATGAACTGAGTCTTATTGTATACTTCTTCCCTGGATTGCATTAAGTGAATCATTTGATTTATTCTCCTTTGGAAATAATTTGGCTCTGCTTGTGCTTCCTGCAATAGTTTCATAACAGGGACTCCCAAGGAAAGGGGAAAAACTGCTTCAGTAGCATACACAAATTGGTATGGAGACATGCCAATTGATCTTTTGGTGCTTATTCTGTCATCCCAAAGTGAAAAAACCAACTTATTATGCCATGATTTATTATTTTCTTGTAATGTTTTCCTGAGGATGTTCACCAGAATTTTATTTGAGGATTCAACTACCCCATTTCCTTGAGGGTAATAAGAAGTGGAGTGTCCTAAAGTAATGTGGTACTGGCTAGCATTGTCAGTTATGATTTTTCTAGGACATCCAAAATGAGACAAAGTATTATTTTCCAAGAATTTAATGATGACAGAGTCAGTGGCTTGCTTGCATGGTATAACTTCGATCCACTTTGTGAAATAGTCCTTGGCAGTGAGGATCCACCTGTGTTGTCCTGAAGAAAGAGGGTGTATCTCTCTGATAAAATCTAGGCCCCATTATTGGAATGGAGATTCGACTGAGATGGGTTTCAGGGGAAAAGGAAGGAGCTTTGTTTTACCTTCAAAAACTTGGCATTTATGGCATGAGGTGACCTTCTGATGTACATCAACGAATAATGTGGGCTAGTAAAAACCGGATCTGAGAATCTTGTTAGTTGTAGTCTTCCAACTTAGATACCCACCACAGTATCCTGCATGGAAATCTTGCAAAACCTTGTCAGCTTCGTCTTTTAATAGGAAATTAAGTAAGATACCACCAGGATCTTTCCAATAAAGGTTACCTTCTAGAATACAAAATTTCAATTCTTTTAGTTTAATAAATCTGGCTTTGGTCTTAGTCAAACCAGGAGGATCTTGTAAGTTATGAAGTTAAAAAATGAGTTCTGCATCAAGGAGAGTTTAAGAATACCTATTTTACATTTGGAGTCACCTGCTCTTCTTGCTCGTCAACTATAGCCAAAAAATTAATGTCTAGAGCATGAAAATTATATTCATCCATTAGTTTGGCCAAACCTGACCTTTGATCAGTTTAGTGGGTTTTATTTTAATGTCACATTCCAGACTAACTGCAATCCACTTTCCTCTCCTACCATATGGATTATCCCGAGTTAGGATATCTTTTACCACGTCATTCGAAACATATGAAATTATGTGATAATGGAGAATATAGACTCTAAAATATTTTATGGCCTTTACCAGGGAAAAAGCTTGTTTCTCTATTACGTTGTATTTCAATGTAGCATCTCTCAAAGATTTGCTGAAAAATGATATGGGTTGTTCGTACCCTTCACTGTTTTTCTGCAATAGTACTGCTGCGATGGTGTGTTCAGAAGTGAAGGAAAACAAAAAGAAATCTTTGGTGTAATCTAGGCTGATCAAAACTGGGGCTTGGGTGAGTGCATGTTTCACCTACTCAAATGATTGTTTGGACTCGGTGTTCCATCTGATTTTGGTGTCTTTTTTCAACATATTTGTGATATTCCTAAGAAGTTCGACCAAGTTGGGTATGAGCCTTCTCAGGAAGTTTATTTTTCCAATGAATGATTGTAACTATTCGATGTTCCTAGGGTTTTCCACTTTCTGGATGGATTCTATTCTATTGGGATATATTTTAATTCCATCTTTAGAGATTATGTGCCCCAACAACTTGCCTTCTTCTAAACCGAAAAGGTCTTTTTGGGATTCAATGAAATCTCGAATTTTCTTCACTTCTCAAACACTCATATGAGATGCTGTAAATGTTTCTCGTCATATTTGGAGTAGACAGTCACGTCGTCCAGATATATGACTATTAATATTCCAAGCTCACCCACAAAAGCAATATCCATTGCTCTTTGGAAAGTGGCACCAACGTTCATCAGACCAAAGGGCATTTTCACATACATGAAAGTTCCCTAGGGTGTGGTGAATGCTATTTTCTCTTGGTCGTCTGGGTGGAAAAGGACTTGGTTGTAACCCGAGAAACCATCTAGTAAGGATATCCTACTGGCCCCAACTACCTTTTGTAAGATGTGGTCCATTTTAGACAAAGGGTAATTGTCTTTGAGGGGAACTTTGTTCAGATTTCTGAAATCAATGCAAAGCCTGATTTCGCCAGTTTTCTTCCTGGTAGGAACCAAGTTAGAAACCCATTTGGAAAATCTCAAAGGGACTATAATTTTGGCATCATACATTTTTTTGATTTCCTTTTCTATCAGGGGAAGCAACTTGGGATTGATTCTCCTAAGTTTCTTCCTGAAAGGTTTGTGTTCTTCTTTTATTGGGATCCGATGCTATATGATACTTGTGTCATAAGATTTTAAGTCCTCATAACCCCAAGAAAACACATCTACGTATTCCTTAAACAGTTCAATGTACTTGTGTTTTTGTTTAGGGGGTAGATATTTGGAAAGTTTTATCATCTTGGGTTTTTCTTCTGTTCCTATGTCACACTCTTCGACCTCTTTACCACTAGCTTCAATTTTTGTTTTTTTTCGCTACATCGTTAAAATCGAACAAGTATTCTAGCGGAACTAAACCTCTAGGTAACACATTGTTTTTCAACTATAAAATACCAGTATCTACCTCATTTTCATTCAATTCATCCGAGTCTACTTTATTTACACTGCCATTTAAAAAAACAGATTTATTTACATTATCATCATCATTCTCTAAATCTATATTTGTACATTTGAAATCATTCTTACACTGTAGGAAGTCTTTAATTTGACAGTCATTCCCAAAAACCTACCAATATTTGATGTTGTCTGGAACAGTTGGTCTGCACTTCACCTCCACTATGTATTGGCGAGTGGGATGAAAAGGTATTTTGCATGTAGCTGCTAACATAGCCAACCCGTTGGCTAGTATGTTTTGTCTCTTGGGTATTACCTGCAAGTCAATTTCAGTAAAACATTGAAGGACATCCAAAACACCATTCCTGTAAGCTCTAAGTATGGGATTTTTAGCTGCATAGTCACCTTTAATTTGCTTGATAATCGGTTCAAAGTCACCTCTTACCATTATCTGTTTGGCACCAACCTTCTTCAGTAGTTTCAGGCTGAGCATCAAAGCTTCACACTCAACTATGTTGTTAGTGCATTGGAAATTGAGTTTGTAAGAGTGGCTCTATGAATACCTCGATTTGTGATTATACAACCAAACTCTAGCTCCATCTCCCTTTTTTCTCACAACTCCATCAAAATCCATGCTCCAAAAATCTGTTGTCAGTTCCTCAATTTCTACAGTTGTATTATTTCTTACCTCAACAATTGATTTATCTTCTTTTGGATTAGGTGTATCATCTTCCAACTGAGATATTTGTCCTTCCAAGTCACCATCATTGTATAGAATGAAAGAATCCAGGTCAGAGTGCACAAAGTATAAAGGGTAGTTGTGTGGCTTTTCTTGACTGCTGACCATATACTTCATCAGAGTCTCTCTGTACAGTCTTCTCTATTTTCCAAATACTAGGATGGTGGCATAAGACATATCTAGCTTCAAGTTGCCTTTCATCTTAGCTCCCCAAGATCTTGATAGCAACATACCGTATTTTGGGGGAATGTCTGCAACCACAATATCCATCACCATACTTTTCATTGGGATTTGAGCCAGGGTGATGCATAAATATTTAATCAGCCCTATACATTTGACCTTGCTAGAGTTAAAAGAATACAAATCCTTGTAGGGTCTAGTGACCTGAAGTCCCAAGTTTTCCATCACAGTTTGGGCATGAGGTTGTGAGAGGTGCCTGAATCCAACATAGTGTTGTGTAAGACCAAGTCATGGATATTCAGGATGATGTAAAAAGTGGGAAAGACACCATTATCAGTTTGACCATCAACTTTAGGGCCAAACATGAGCTTAGGTTGATCATCAACAAGATTTACCATTCGAGTGATTTGCTGACCTGAATTTCAAGGCCTTCGTAACTATCTCTGGTTCGATTCTTAAAGATTTAATCACCTGTGATCTGTAAGTGTTCTTGCTCATCATCTCAGAAAGGGGAATGGGAATATTCAATTTAGCTAGTTCCCCTTCAAGGATGAAAGTAGTGGAAGATTTTCTTAGGCTTTTCACTTTTGGTCTATCCATCAGAGTCCTATGGGAAAAAGCACTTGGTTGACTAGTTGATGAAACCTCAGACTGATTTGATATTTGTAAAATTTTGGGGTTTCTTTTTGCAGGAGATTCGACATTATTCCTCTCAAGGACTTTCTTGGGAGACGCTTCCAAGGTTTTCTTAGTCTCGACAATCTTATTCATTTCAGTAGCCTTCTTTGTTTCGGTATCCTTCTTTGGAGGATTGTCATTTTCCCTCTTGCTTCTTAGGTTATATTGCCTGTGGACCTCCATTATAGAATTTTCAAAGGCCTGCTATTCTGTTTCCTCTGCTTCCTCATTTACCTTTGTTTGTGAAAGAAGAAAGATCTCCTGCTCTTCCTGAGTAAGAAAAATGGATTCATCATCATGAACACCCATGAGGTTTATATGAGTGTCATCCAATTCTTCGATTATCTCCTCATCTTCATTAGCGCAATTTTCCTAGAGGGGTGGTCTGATCTGCTGATCAAGCCCCCTCTGTTCTCTTTGATCCCTAGGATCTCTCTACCTGATCTAGATGGGATTTCTTCTAAACTTTGGATTCCAAATATGAGGAGCAACTTGGTTTTCCCTGGGTGGGTTTTTGTCGGCTATAGTAAGTCTCTCCATCATTCTCTCCATAGCTCTAGCTAGGGAATCTAGTTTGGCATCTGAAGAGGAAGTGGAAGGATCTTCCTTAATCGTGACCCTTCTTTCTATTCTTTGCCTGGCTCTTCTGGCTAAAATATTTGCTTCCATGCTTACGACACTTTTTTGCATGTATTCCAGAGTAGAATAATTTCTTTCCCTTAGCTGATATGACATATCAACGTCAAATCCATCAAGGAATTTTATTAACGCCAAAACTTGAGGTGGTTCGATATTAGTTGGAATTGAATTGTAAATATTGTTGAAACGAGTGCAGTAATCGTGCACTGTCTCTCCTTGGCTTCTTATGATATTCTCATATTCTGACAGGATCTGGAGAGGACTTTTCTTTACCTCCCATCTGTCGAGAAAACTCCGCTGGAAAGAAGCAAGGTCTACTAACGTAGCAGGATGAAAATATTTGAACCATTTTTGAACATCCATGTTCAGACTTTGTGCAAAAATTCTCATCTGGACGTCTGCCTCATCAACTTCCTGCAAATCAAAATAATCATTCATCTTATCAACATGTTGTTGTGCATTCAGGGGACCAATACCATCAAACTAAGGAAGTCTGGTTTGATAGTCCTGAGGCATGGCATGTAAAGGAGTGGCCAACACTAATGGAGCATATCTTACTTCCATGATTGGTGGAGGACGTTGAACAACAAATTGTGTGATTGGAGGGGAAGTGACAGAAGCCGTGGAAGATGAAGGGCTGGAAGGAAGGACGTGAGCTGGTTTAGGTTTAACAGAAGCTGCAGTAATAGTCAAGGCAGAAAGTTCGACTGACTGTTGGAAGTGAGCTTTGTCTAAGGCTTGATCAAGATTTGCTACTATATCTTCTAACTTGTCAAATTCCTAAATAAATCATTGATCAACGTCTACCCTGGGAGAAAGTATTTTAGGGGTCCTGGGTTGTAGGATGGTTTGATCTAAAACCGTTTCACTTAAAAAGCTGTCAGATTTTGTTCTAAAAAGTCTTTGTTCAAAAGATATGTCAAACTCGAGATCCTGAAGGGAAATCAACTTCTCTGGGAGAGAAGGGGACCTATAAAGAGGAATTATTCTTTTAATTCACCATTAAAAAATGCTAACTTGACATCCAACTAATACAATTTCCAATTGTACTTAGTAGCTAATGCAATCATTAATCTAATGGTATTCATTTTAGCTACATGTGCAAAAGTGTCCTCATAATCTATTCCTTCTTTCTGCGAATATCCTTTTTCAACCAATCTATATTTAATATTATCTACACTACCATCAACATTGAACTTAGATTTGAATAATCATTTTTAACCTATAGGAATTTTATTTTTAGAAAATTTTGTAAATTCCCAAGTTTTATTTTTCATTATGGAATCATATTCCTTTTTCATAGAATTAATTCATTCCTTTTGATATTTTGCTTGCTCAAAATTCAAAGGTTCTTCTACACTCATAACATGAGTCATCATAGCATAATATATATACCTGATAGGTGTCTGGATTTTCCTTGTTGATCTTCACAGTGCTTCACTACTCTGCAGAGTTGCTCCACTCTTTCTTGGTTTACATTGGTTGGTTGTAGCTTCAATGTTATTTTGATATTCAATATCATCTTTTTGATCTTCAATTTCTTATTTTTTTTTCAGTTTCAATTCCTTCTTTAGGAAGTTTCCATAGATCTTGATCATCGTTTTTTTAACCTCGTATTTGATTGCCTTTGCATCAAGTTTCCTTCTATCTTTCTTGTGTTTGCCACTTATATGCACAACTCGGCCATATTCCACCTCAATATTTACCTCCTCTTTCTTCAAACCTGTAAGATCATCTTTGAAGATGTGAGCATAAAATTTTTCCTTTTGGTTGAACTAAGTGTTGGAACTAGCTATCGCATCTTCCCTTATAGAGTTCCCAATATCCCTAAAAGGTGGAGGAGCCTCTTCTTCAAAATATTTAAAAGGGTCCCATAAATCTAGTGAGAATGTATCAAAAACACCGGATCACCATCGAAAGAAGGTATGAATGAGAGAAATGCTTGTAATAAATATCAATGCTAAGGTAAACACAAATTGGAAAATTTATAACTTGAATACTAGCTCATATAAGGCTCGAAGAGTTTCTTGTTGTTGGTAGATCCAAAAAAGCCTATGATATGAAACTTTGACTTAGTGGCTTCACTTTCTTCCATGGTCTCTTTCATCTCTAGGAAGTGATCATAACATGTGCAAAAAGGATGTGAAGTGGTGGATTTATAATGTATTCGCTAACTAATCATCTTGTTCTGGGTGGACACTTAACAATATATTCAATGACCCAACGACTGGTAGCTTCAATCAAGATAACCCTTTTTATTTTTTCACAACATATATATTATATGAATGGATCCTATGACTATGATAAACATCAAGCAACAACTCTCATGTCCTTAATGATTCAAAATGTCAATAATGGCTCATTCGACATCTCTTTTTGGCATCAATAAATATCTTCACAAGAACATGAGGAAACTCCTTTTTCTATAGTGGATATGCCTCATGAAGGAATGATTTTGATATCTTTGATGGATTTTATGAAAAAATTGACAGATAATTTGTGATGAACAAAATATTTATCATAATAAACAAGAAGTACACACCATGTACAACAATGTGAGTGTGGAGCACAACTCCAAGATAGATAGGAGAGATAAGTTACATAATAACTCCTTAAAGAATAGGAAAACCTCCTCCAAATACCCAAATACATTCATACCTCACAATTCACATCTCTTCAATAATGAGTACATGATATCTATGTATACCTATTCACACACTACACACGAGGCCCCTTTATTATTAGGCTGACCCTATTACATATATATTTACACATTGCATGTACATTTATCCCCATATATTCCCCCCCTTGGGGTCATATCATATAATTTTAACCCCATATATGCCCCCCTTGGGACATACCATAATACCCTTCTTCAAACAACTTTGTCCTCAAAGCTTTGCAACTAAAGGCTTCACATGTGATAAAACCAAGTAAAATGATTTTCTTATGTTCCTTCTTTCTTGATTCCATTGATGATGATCCACCCATCTAAAATCAATTATTTTCGCTATTAATCCTTGGTGGGTAGTTGTTTCATAATTTTCTTTCCTTTTGATTCCATGTATTGTTATTGTAACTTCTCTAATTTGTAGTGGTTGTTGTTCTGTGATAATAGCTTGTTGAAGAGTGGTTTTGCGATGCCAGTTTCCATGAATGTTGACAAGTATTCCATATTCTTCCTTGATCATGTTGATATCAACCTTCTTGTCTTCCTTGAAATCTCTCCTAGTAATGAGGGTGTAAATATGGTTTCACATTTGACATTTTTCCTTCATTCTGCACATACATTTCATCTATGTTATTTTCAGAGACAATGGAATCCTCTATCCTTGTTTCTTGGTCTTTGATTTCTCTAGCCTTGGAGATAATACCATCATATTTAAAATATACATTATCTAGATGAATTTCAACTTCTTCAAGCATATTTTGGTGGCATTCTTGAATCTTGTCTTCTTTATCCTTTAATTCGAAGATGCAATGTGACCCCATCTATTAAATTCTAGAGTTCTTCTTCATTTCTATATTGCATTTCTGATTTTACCTCGTCATTATTTAGGGATTCCTCAACCTTCTTGTAAATTTCCTCTTCAAGTCTTTTGGTAGTCTCTTCATCCAAAATCCTTATTTTTTCTTGTTTTTGACCATTCTTCTTTTCTTCCTTCGATCTCTTGACTTCATCTATTATTTTTTCTATTATGGTTTCATAATCTACATATATCTTCATATTTGTTTTTCAATTCTTCCCTCGAATCATCATTTTCCCATTTTCCTTTGCTAGTCTTTCTCTGTTTTAATTTTTTAACTTCCTTAGCGAGTGCTTCATTAAGGTCCCATATCTTAGATAGATCATCACCCTTCTTATTGATCTCTTCTTTTTCTTCTTTTAAATCATGTTTAATTTTATACATTGCCTCGATTTTTGTATCCCTAATCCATTTATTTGAAAAGAGTTCTTCAATGTTTTCCCATGTGATGTTCAATCTAGTATCATGATCAATACTCATCCACCACTTACAAGCTTCACAAAAAAAAAGGCTATTTTCATTAAATAATTGATACCATTATTATTTACTATTATTAACCATTCTATTGGATTGATTTCATGTTCATATAACTTTCCACTAAAGTTAGGTATTTCCATTAATTCTTAATTGAGGTCTAACCCAAACTTTCAACTTTCAACTTCAATGTATTAGGACTAATGATATCAAATAGTTATAATGTTTTTCCCAATATAATATTATATGTTTTCTCTTTCCAATGGATTTTGAATCAGCTCAATTAGACATCTCAATCAAAATTTATGATAGTTTTAAGTGAACATACCTTTGAAAACCTTATTTGGAGTATGTCCTTCTGGTCGACCTTCCTTCTAATGTATCTTTGAAATTTCATCCCTTCCAGGTATGAAATTTCCTCCTATAGTACTCTAATATGTATTCTCTACAATGTCATGGGTCTAGCCAAAATTTCATATGCCAAGTAAAAGTTATGGTAGCTTTTCCTAAAACTTGTTGATTTTTTTCCTTTTCTAGAGAGAGAACTTGTATAGAACACCATGTGTCCAATATTTCAGACATGATTCTTAAATTTTCACCGAAAACAATATGGACTAGATTCTTTCCAATGCAACTGTTTTCATTGAATTTGGATCTTCACTGAAGAAGATATGATTATTTTACGGAAAACACCTGTTTGAGACTAGTTATAGGAATAGTCAAATACCCCTACCTTCCAAATCCTATATCTCAGAAATTAAAGTGATAAAAAATCTGAAATTTTTATCACAATGAATTTGGTATGTTTCCTCAAGATCCTGAATATTTCAGTTTGAAACATCACCAAAACAAAGTTATAGTGAAACTCCCAAAATGACTCATTTGAGATAGATTTAGGGGCTAGTGAAAATCCATATCTTGTGTGGGATTTATATCCAAAAGTTTAATGACCTAGAACCTAAAATTTGTACCTAGCATACTTTGCTATGTTTTCTTAGTACTATGAAAATTTCAAATTCTGAAAGTTTTCAGAAAAAAATTTATATCGAAAATCCCAAGATGACATGTTTAAAACAGAATTCAAGATGAGTCAAAAACCCTATCTTCCATAGGCTATATCTCCATAATTATAATTACCCAAAACCTAAAATTTTTAATAGAGTTCCTTGATATGTCTCTTAAGTAACCTCCAAATGTCACTATTTTAAGTGTCCCATAAAAACATTTATAGCTAAAATTCCAATAGGACTCGATTGAAGCAACAAAACCCTAGGATCGATGCTTTGAAACCAAATGTTATGAACCAAATACTTAGATATCAAAATAAAACAAAAGTACACACCATGTACACCAATTTGAGCATGGAACACAACTCTAAGATAGATAAGAGAGACAAGTTACATAATAACTCCTCAAAGAATAGGAGAACCTCCTCCAAATACCCAAATACATTCATACCTCACAATTCAAATCTCTTCAATAATGAATACATGATCTCTATATATACCTATTCACACACTACACATGAGGCCCATTTACTATTAGGTTGACCCTATTACATATATATTTACACATTACATGTACATTTGGCCCCATATTCCCCCCCAACCCCCCCTTTGGGGTCATATCATATAATTTTAACCCCATATATTCCCCCTTTGGGTCATAATATATTCAAGGCATTCCGGGGTTGCAATATATCCTTTTGGGATGATGAAAGGTCTAAAATGAGGTTGGAGATTGTCCTTAATGTAGAAATTTCAAATTCAATTGGAAGCATTAAATTCTTGCAATAGACGAGTTCATGATGTTCTCTATGAGATTGGATGTGAATTGTGGTGCTTGATTTGTAGTTATCTCTTAGGACTCCAAATATTGAGAAGATATTGTCATGTATAAATTGAGCTACCTTGTACTTTTTTGTAGTTTTCATTTCCTTTACTTAAAATCCTAGTATGCCAAATAATCAGTGCACACTAAGATGTGCCTCTTATCTCCCGAGGGAGGGTAAATGGGCCCCACAAAATCAAGGTATAATTTTTCAAAGTGTTCTAATGAGACTTAAGGTTGTAAAGGCATTTCATATCTCTTTGTAGGTTTTCCCATCCTTTGACATTCATCACAATGAAAGATAGAATGGTGAGCATCTCTGTGGAGGGTAGGCCAATACTAGCCAGCTTGCAAGATCTTGTAATTTATCCTTTTTGTTGCATAGTACCCATAATAAGTCTCATCATGACATGCATGGAAAATATCATGAACCTCATATTCTCTCACACATCTCCTTAATATCTTATAAGTTCCAAGTTTGAACAAGTATCCTTGGATCCATGTGTGGGAAGCACTCGTCCTAATGGTTTTGCATCTTTCTTTGTAACATAAGTTCTTAGGAAACTTTTATGTTGCTAGATAATTGGTTATATCAGAAACTAGGGGGTCTCTACTAAAATTACAAACAGGTGTTCATCTAGAAAATTATCATCTACTACTTCATCATCTGTCGTGTTAGTTAATCTTGACATAAAATATGCAACAACATTTTTCTTGCTAGGTTTATCAAGTATTGTGAGATCAAATTGTTGCAATAATAAATGCCATCTTATCACTCTATCATTTATAACAAGTTTATTCATTAAATATCTTATGGTAGCATGGTCTATGTGCACAAACAATGGATATCCAATGACATAGTGCCTAAATTTATTTATGGCATATACTACTATAAGAAGTTCTATCTTGGTAATTGTATAATTGAGCTTTGCACCAGGAAAATTATTGCTAATAAAATAAATGGCATATGGGATTTTATCTTTGTGCTGGCCCAAAACTACCTTAATTTCCTTGTCTTAAGTATCAATGTGGATGTGGAAAGTAATTTCCTACCTAGGGCCTTGTAAAATAATGGTTGTAATGAGATTTTCTTTGATGCAGTCAAATGCTTTTTGACAATATTTTGTATAGTAGAATTCAATATATTTGGAAAGGTGAATAGAGGGGAGAATAATTTACTAAAAACTTTAATGAACCTCATGTAGTAACGCACATGCCCTAGGAAACTTCTTAAATCTTTTTGTCTTTGAGGGGTAGGCATGTGTTTAATTATTTTTACCTTGCTTAACTTCTATCCCCCTGGAGGAGAGATGATGTCCTGGGAAAATCTCTTCACTCATAAGAATATTGAATTTTTCTTTGTTGAGTGAGAGATTCATTTCCTCACACATTTATAGTACTTTTTCAAGGTTAATCAAGGTTTCCACAAAGGAATTTCCATAGGGTGTGAAGTCATCCATGTATATTTCTACAGTGTCATGGATCATATCAGAGAAAATACTTAGTGCAACTCTTTAGAAGGTTGTAGAAGCATTACATATGCCAAAGGGAAGGAATTTGTAGGGAAATGTGCCATAAAGAAAATTAAAGGTTGTATTGTCTTGGTTCTCATGGATGGTTTGAATTTAGTTATATCCATTAATCTATCTAAAAAGGAGAAGTACTTTTATCCTACTAGGACATCAAGTACATGGTCAATGACGGGATAGGGGAAATCATCCTTTCTTATGGACTTGTTAATATCCTTATAATCTATGCATACTCTCCATTTTACATTCTTCTTGGGAACAATAACCATGGGTGAGACCCACTCACTAGGAGAAATAGGATAGATGAATCCCGCATCCAATAGTTTTTGTAATTCTTCTTCCACAATGTCCCTTAGGGTAGGGTTCATCCTTATTTGAGGTTGTCTAATATGTCTACAATCTTCCTTGATGTTAATATAATGGGTACATATGTTTTTGAGGATCCCTTTCATAACTTTGTAGTCCCATGCAAAAGTTGCAGTGTGTTTTCTAAGGATAGTTAATAATTTTTGTTCTTGTTCCTAGGTTAAATTAGTGTTAATTTTCAAGGTTTTTGAGCGGAATATTTCTATTGTTTTGACTGTTATATTATCATTCTCATTCATGAGTAAGTATGCCCGTAGATATTATTTGTGACCAATAGAGGTTTTAGGTTGTTCTTGTTCATCAAAACCATCAATTTGTATTACAGAAGGATAAACATTTTGTAGAAAATTGGAAATGAAGGTGTCCTCATCAAAGTTATTGTTGGATAGAGTTGTTTCAGTGGTGAGGAGAGGATAAATAGAGGTGTGAGTGATGTATTATTATTATTATTATTCCCAAATAGGGATTTATCCCATAACTAATGGTTGAGAAGGAGGATAGAGGACAAGCTTATTTTGAGACTAACCATTGGTGAAGGTCATGTTTTTTTACATATAGTTGATGCATGCATATGTTGTATCCAATCATGGCCATCCCATGATGAGAGGGTACCCAATTCATATTAGAATTGCTTTTTAGGAATATGAAATCAATTGGATATTCCTAGGAATCAATAGAGACTATCACATCCTCCAATATTCCTTAAGGGTTTAGTGTTGACATGTCTGCTATTTAGAGTACAATAGGTGTATGTCTCAATAATACTTGAAGGTTTAATATAACCATGGTATCCATTGTCAAAAAATGTTAGACAACATAGGTATTCCAACAAAGGACGAACACCTTTAGTAAAAACTCACATAACCAGATCAAAGATCAACACACCAATGTTTTGACTTGGTAAAACCCCTACGGGGAAGCATCCATGGCCCCAACCAACGGGATCACTTGGAGCAGTTTATTAATGCAAAAGAAAAATATTACAGATATATTTTACAAGAGAGTTTCTCACAATCGATCATCGACAAATGACCCTCCATTCTCTTTAAATAGAGATCATGGACCAAATCAGGTGTTAAGCCACAGATCAATGGCCTTTAAGACCAAGGAGAGTATGAACCGTCAGATCACTCTATGTCGAGAACATATCATGATTGTCTGATTTCCTAACTATAAATGCATACTAATGCATACTAAAGAAACACACTAAGAAACAAACTTTTACCTAACGACACATTAGACCAAGTAGATCTTAACTAACTCCTAAGTGTTTAAATATCCTAACATCCCCCCTTAAGAACAACTTGGGATAGGATTGGAGGATTTACAATGGTGACACAATAGGATAAGGAAGGAGGAATTAGAGCCTATTCCCCCTTAATTCCAACTTCCTAAACTCCTAACATAGATTGAAGTTTGGAAAACTTCGTTTCTGTAAGAGACTTTGTGAAAATTTCTGCAACTTGATCTTCTGTAGGGAAAAAGAGCACTTCAATAACTTGATCATGAATGAGATTTATGATGAAGTGCATGTGTAGCTCGATGTGTTTTCTATGATGATGTTGAATTGGGTCTTTGGCGATCTTTGTGACACTCTGATTGTGACACCAAAGGATGGTCAGATGCTATTGCTGGAATCCAAACTCTGAAAGGATCTGTCGAAGCCACAAGGCTTCCTGACTTGCATTTACCGTTGCTCGGTAATCTACTTCTGCTAAAGAAAGTGAAATAGCCTGTTGTTTCTTACAGGCCCAAGTGACAGGTCATGAACCAAGTGTTGGGCCCATGATATGATTGATTTCATGACGTTAATTAGATCCTTTTTAGCCGAATATATATATGCGTTTTCCTGTTTTGAAGAGTTTTTGAAGATCTTTTGTGTCAAATCGCTATGATTCACACTAGGTATGCATAATTCATGTTTTGTGATGATTTTGAGTATAAATCAACATGTTTTTATGATCCCTGGAAACTAATTCGTGTTTTGTGTATCACAGGAAAAATCACAGCTTGTTTTTGCATCCGACACTCCGTCCGGTACTCCATCCGACACTTCGTCCTACACAAAAACCATGGGTGATTTGGTGGTTAGCATATTGGTGGCCAGTGATGGGTGAATCAAAGACATGGGGTTTTCTTGTGCACGTGGCCTCTAACTACTGAGCTTCTGACAACTCGATTTGGGTTGTTATACTGGCGTTTATTGACTCACTTAGTTTCTAGAAGCCACCGACGGTTAAAACACATTTAATGCAATTTGTTATTTTTAGAGGAGGTAGACCCTCCCATTGGTCGACCTCTGAACTTGTAAATCTATAAATACCACCTCAGTGGTCAGACAAATAGTGAAGGGAGAAAATAGATAGTTCAACTGTGTTTTGTTATTTTTCATACATTTTGCTAAAAACTGTGTAAAGATTGTGTTTTGTGTTTTAATGGTGAATTTGTGTTGTTGAAGCTCGTGGTTCACCTTTGAAGAGTAGACACGACTTGCTGGGGGGGCCACCAACAGTCTGGGTGAATATTTAGTTAATATTCTTGTAGATTTGAGTAGTGTAATCATCATTTTGTCTATTTCCTGTACATGAGTTTTATTGTCTTTATTTTCTATATAAATTTTTGTTTATGATTTAATTGTCTTAGTTCAGTTTTGCAGGTTATTATGGAGGCTAGTGTTAATATGCAATGATCTTTTAGTTGATAGGAAATGAACTTGCAAGTTCTTAGCTACTAACCCTGTGTATAATTAGATGATAGCTAGATTTTTCATATGCTGGAATAAAGTTTAAAAATAGAGTTAAAACATAGTTTCTAGTTTATGGTTTCTTTGGCAAGCGTCGATGGATGGATAGTGTTAGTTCTAGTTTCTAATTTTCAGTTTGCTTATCTAATTTCTATTTAAATTTGCTTATCTAGTTGTTATGTAGTTTGCTTATTTAATTTCTCGTCATATTCTATTTTAAGAGTATTTCCTCATTTGCAATTTAATTTGTTAAAATAGAATTAGTCTAATTTATTTCATGCAATTTTCTTTTCTAGATTTAGGTTGCAATTTTCATTCAAAGTTGATTATAAGTTTAGTTTTGAATCTAAGTAGTGTGAATTTGCTTATATTAGTATATAATGCATTTGAATTTCATAGAATAGTGTTTTTATATTGTTGATGATTAATTCATGATTGAATAATCACATGGATATGAAGGATAGTTGATGTTGCTTCTATCATGGCTAAGTTCTAATTGGATTGCCTAATTCATACTTTTCACTTTGCTATCGAAGTCAATATTGAGTTTATCCCTCTTGAGTTATCAATAATTGTTAAGTGCCATCGTGATATCATAAGATACTGGAGACATAACCATCAACACTATATTTGAGTTTTCTTACTTTCATAGATTAGAATATAGTTTCCATTCTTTCATAGATTAGAAGATATTTTCCTTGATTTTGTAGGTTAGATAGTCTTCTTGCTTTGGTAGATTGAAGAATAGTTTTCTTATCATAGATTAGTTGTTATTTAGTTTTATTTTCATGATGCTTTCAATTTGGTAGATTAAGATTTCCTTTCATAAATTAGAAGTAATTAGGAAGTTTAATTTAAGAATAGAGTTCACTTGCTTATTAGTTTGATTAGTTTCTTATTGAGTAATCTTGATTAGTTTACGTGTTGTAGAAGTTATCATAAGTTAGCTTGCTTTTTTACTTGCTTGCTTGTCTATTTTTCTTTGATAGGGTATTTGGTTGTCTATTTACTTGCTTTCATAGAATAATTGCTTATTGAATTTGAGTAGGTTAATTAAAGTAGTTTGTTGTTGCTATTTCTTATTAGGTAGATAGTTTGCTTTTGCTTATTGTCATGATTAAGTTATTTTCTTTAAGTAGGGTTTTCATTTTCCTTCTTAGAACTATCCATCGATCCTTTGTTCAAAGGTTACTTAGGGTAAATAGTTTAAGTTTCTTAGTAGGGTTTGATCATTAGTAGTCTTTGCTTAAATAGATTAGCCCTTCAATAGCCTATTTCCTTAGTTAGAATATACTACCTCTAGCATTTCTTCCTTGGCACATATAGTGCTACAACTCTAAGTTTACTTACCCCAGGTTGACAATTTAATTGAGGGGTTTTAAGTGTTTTTTAGTGCATATAGAACACCCATCATTTTTGGTGCCATTGCCAGGGAGTTGTCTCAAGGTAGGAATTAAATCATTTCTAAACCTTAGCATTAGTTTGGTGGTGGGGGGAATTTAAGATGAGAGGTAAGAACCTACACATATGCTATACTAGGTTCCCCCAAACCCAATGGTATTTTTTATTTTCCATTTTATTTTCTTTCATGAATAGACCTAGAGACCCAAAAGGTAGATACATTAAATCTAAATCAGACCTTTAAACCAAGGTTCCTTCCGACCTTTGTGGGGGAAGGAATGTTCCACTCATAAAATTCATAGATCGATATCGAAAAACATGAGCTAGCTCAACCCAAAGAGCTAAAGTAGTCTCTGAAGAGACTAAAACAATGTGCACTATAGAACAAGAAATTGAAGCATCCGTAATAGTGGGACATGAGGCAAGACCACTCGAGCCTTCCGTAGAATAAAACAATACAACCTTTGTTTTCTTACCACCATCAAGATATCCTAAATTTTTGGACATCATCTTTGTGTGAACCAAGTTTTATCAAATGGCAAGATGAACTCAGAAGCAACCATTGGCTTGAGGGAACTTTCTCAATTCCTAGTAGCAACCAGGATTTCTTCTTTTCAAGAAGAACATATTCTGACAACAACCAAAAGTGTATCTACCTCTCTGAAAATATTAGAAGAATCAAGGTCCTATGAGCTACAAAATGTTTTTCCTTGCCAAAATGTGAAGGAAGATGAAAATTTATGGACTACAGCCAGTGGAGAGAAACCATTAAGACCTGAGATTGAGGAGTTCTCAACATCCATCTCATCAGATCCTGTATGTACTTCAGAAATCAATCATCCAGAAGAAGAGGATCTTCATAGCATGATGAAGGAGAGCATAGAAATTAATATTGATAAACATCAAGATTACATTGAAATTTGGTTTCAAGAGGTCATCAGGCCACAATACTATTCTCTTATTCAACACCTTCCTAGTTGGTTCTTCATATCTAGGTAATCACTGTGGTAACTTTTTGACATTTGGATATGAGTATGTTTCTTATCTTTCTTCGCACATGGTTACATTGGAAAAGTTCTTATACTTGAATAAATATTTTCCTTTCTTTTTAGGTACGGTAGGTTAGTAAATAAAAACTGCACATTGTTAGTTTAGCTTAAAGTCTAATGCAACCTCATTTTATGTTTTATTTTTAATAAAAGAATTATGAGATACATGTTCCAGTGACTTGATCTAAATGATCTTATTAGTTTTTGATATTTTAGAGTGTGGTTTTTGACAAATAGTCCTAGAGATTTCTACAGGTATTTATTTCACCAGGAGTAGACAATTTCAAGGAGATATAAAAGAAGAATTTTTCTTCAAAACATTACTCTACTTGAACCTTGTTGTCTTCTAAGCATTAAAATAATAATGACTTGCTGTAGTTAGCCATGTTTATGAAAAATATTTTCATCTTGTTTTTCTCAAGGCATCTTAAGAAGCAATTGCTCTTGAAAACCTTCACCATTGTATAAGGAAGTGATACCATAACCATCAAGCTTAGAGGTCTCTCGTACAGTTTCCCCAAGAAACTTGAGTAAGTAAGTAAAGTATCTTTATTAAAGAGTAACAAGGAGGTCTGATTAGTGGTTAGTCATGGAAACATCACAATAACTTACAAAAGAAGAAAGTGAGTTGAGCCTAAAGATACCTTTCTGTTATTTCCCAATGGTACCATCCACTACACACTAAAATACTTGATTATATCATATCTTTAGATATGATACATCTGCTTAAGTACCCCTTACATCAGGACAATCACTAAAGAATACATATAATGGAAATTCATTCTCCAACATAAATACCATCCCAATAAATAGAAAGAAAAAATTGTTTTCAGAGTTGTCCCCCCATCTTCTTGCATAAAACAATCTTATACTAAAATCTTAAAAGACAGAGGGCCAGTCTCTAAGGCTGTAAGAGGATAACCCACCGGGCTACTGAATAGGTTTGCTGGTAGTGGGTACTGGCCTGCGGTATGACTAGGTAAACCCGCTAGAGTACTGAACATGCTTGCTGGCAGCAGGGCATTCTACCTAGCGAGGATGGTAATCTGACAAAAATAAATAATAAATTTAAGCTTGTCCTGATGTACGACATTACTTGTAGACAAACATCACATGAAGTATGTATGGTTAATCTAAGGTTAATGAACTCCATAAATTTTCCATTGGGAACTAACATTGAGACTATCTTGAAACTCTCTTGCCTACCTCTTCTTATCTATATATAGGATCTGTTAGCCTATAGGTGGGGCCATCTTTTAACCGTCTCGTCAGACCAATCTGTGAAATTTATCTCTACACTTAACAAGCTGTAAATCTTCGACTATTAGGAGAACTGACTAGTTTCCTATATTTTTTATTGTGAGGCATCACAATACTTAGGTGTGGGGGAGGGGTTCATGAGTTGACAAATTATAGCATTTCCTAGAAGAAGTAAATCTTTGTAAAAATTCATGTATTGTTTTCATGATACAGGTTATTACATCAACAATCATTTTATTTTTGAAATGCTAATCTCTTGTGTGCTATAAATTGCTGTACATACCCTTAACATACCACTTTATTGTCTTATTTTTGTTACAATCTATTCATTATAGGATTGAAATTACATGTCTTATGCGAGTGGATTGAGTAATCATGGTGGAAAAATCAATAACAATGGAACACTCTTATCCCGCCTCTGCTCCTGTTCACTGTGTTCGTGGTCTCTGAGGAATCAATTACCTCAGCCACAAAGCTCCCAAGAGTTAGATACCGCTGGTTTAAACACCACCAGTTGCCAATATCAAGCTATAATACGGTTTTCAAACCCAAATTTTAGAACATCTCTGGAGCTAAGGGATACTCCAAAGAGTGGATAAAAGAGGAGCTAATCAACCCTCTCATAGTCATCACCAGATTGATCACATGTGAAGGTAGATATTCCATCTTTAAATCCTGTCACTTTCGATTATTAACGCACTTTCAGTTTAATAAGCCATTGAATTTTCCCTTTTACTTCTTAAAGATTCTCGAGAAGATGTCTTCCCAAGTAAGGAAGAATGTAACTAATCCCCATAACAACTTATTTCACCACGACATTTTCAAACTACTTGTCTTAGCTGAGTTGAAGAAAACGTGGGATGATTTCATTTACCAATTTGCAAACCCTCATATTACAATCAAGACTAGCAAGAAGACACTTGATCTAGGTACTGTTACTCCACCCAAACCCTCATGCTCAAGCTATTCCTTTACCAGACCAAAAGTCTAAGAAAATTGTTGATACCCCCGCAACCTCATCGGGAAAGAAGACCAAGAAGCCTATTTATAATTCATGTCATGAGGACGTGCCATATCTTCGGTCCAGGGGGAGTTTCCTGAGCTAAAAAACGCTAAGCACTTCCCATTTTTATAGAAAACCCATGAGAAGAGGAAGTAGGATTTCTATCAAAATTGTGTCATACTGTCTTTTTACAATGTCTTGGGATATTATATCAATGGTTGTTTGTATTAGTATGATAAATTCTATATTGCTGACATCATTGTGTGTGTTATAATATTGTTGTGCATTTTTATGTTTATGCTATAAAAGACTACTTATACTTAACTACTCTTTGTGACAAATACAGAGCGATAACAACTGCTAAATACTTACTGCAATCTGTATTACAAGCTTATGAAAAGAGGAATAGTTGTTTGAATTGTTACAGATCGATGACACGCAATAAAAATTATCCCGTTCACCATGCCTACCAGTACAAACCAATCCTTTTTTTAGTATCTGTCAGTTATGTCAGTCACCAATGATCAAATTTACTCTTTCATGTCATTGATAGGGTTATTAGGTCAAATTGTTATATTTTCAAAATAAAATTCTCAAATAAAATTTGACATATATTGGTTGTAAAATGGTCATTGGTGTGTCTAGGTGTCCTTACTACTCCCTCCACTCATCCAAGGTCATAAATTTTCATCATGGTCATGCCATCATTCCTTGTCATAAATTTTCAAATGATTGTCTTGGTCAAAGTTCTACTTCAAAATTGGTTTTTGAATTAAGGAAGATGAATTTGACAAACAATCATTTTATCAAGTGTTATTATTTTTTGTCAAAAATATACCAATAAACAAAAACCTCCTTCATTTTATGCACAAGTGTTATTATTTGAGAGAAATTCCCCAAATACAGTCACTATAGGAGGGTTTCTGCACATTTGGTCAACTTGACTTCAAGTCATTTTTTCAGAGGTTTGGAGAAGGAATTTAGAGTGCTTTATGGTTCCATTGTGTATAAAACATCATAAAGTTTCCAACCATACCACTTTCAGCCCAAACATTCTCTGGGAAGGCCTCCAAAAACCCTCTTCTGCTGAGAGCACACTGCATTTATGTAATTTGTGAGTAACCAACTTAAAGTTGGGATTATGAAAAAATTGGAAATTATTTTAGAACCTTGGAGGAGGTTTGTGTTCATAAAATACCCAAAAATAATAACCTCTCTCAGTTTTGGAATATATGTTATGGTTTGGGAGATATTCAATTCTCTTAGAGGCCTAGATTTTCAGAAAATAACACTCTTTTTTCCTGTTTTAGTCATGTTTTATTTTCATGTTTTACTAACAACTGAAAATGAAGTTTTGAAAAAAAAGAGAGGTTTTTATCAAGGACATATTAAAAAACAAAAACCTCTTTCAGTTTTTACATAGGAGTTACTTTCTTGTAGATACAGGTGTCACTTTGATAACTATTTTTTAGAGGTTTGCCAGGCCAAAATTGTTGTGCTTCTAGGAAATCACTTTTGGAACTAATTTTGTAGAGGTAAAATTGATGTTTTGCATGTTTTAAAGGATCAAAGGTATAATATACATATCAAGGCTTCCTCACATGTCATCATAAGCCTCCAAAAACTCCAAACCCTCTAGTTCAAACTTATATAGCATGAAACACTGAGTTGTCATTTACGCCATGATAACATTGTCCTACAAGCCAAGATGAATTCTCTACAATGTTTGGTTGATGATATGAATGCCATCAATAATAGTCTCTGGATGAAATTGAAACATCACAAAATGCCTAAGACAAAATCCCCCAGGAAAGAGGGAGAAGCTTCTAAATCTAATCCAACCCCTCTTCTCAAGTTTAGTCATGAAGGGCACTTTCTTTTTGTTTGCAGTGGGACCTACAAAATCTTAGGTGCAGGGGTAATGTTGGGCCCGTGATACGATTGATTTCATGATGTTAATTAGATCCTTTTTGGCTGAATATGTATATGTGTTTTCCTGTTTTGAAGAGTTTTTGAAGAGCTTTTGTGTCAAATCTCTATGATTCACACCAGGTATGCATAATTCATGTTTTGTGATGATTTTGAGTATAAATCAGCATGTTTTATGATCCCATAAAACAAATTCATGTTTTGTGTGTCACAGGGAAAAATATCAGCTTATTTATGCATCTGGCACTCCGTCGGGTACTCCATACGACACTCAGTCCGGTACTCCATCCGACACTGCGTCCTGCACAAAAACAATGGGCGATTTGGTGGTTAGCATATTGGCGGCCAATGATGAGCGAATAAAAGACATGGGTTTTTCTTGTGCTCATGGCCTCCAACTAATGAGCTTCTGACAACTCGATTTGGGTTGTTATACTAGGTGCTTATTGGCTCACTTTTTTTCTAGAAGCCACCGACAGTTAAAACACATTTAATGTAATTTGTTGTTTTTAGAGGAGGTTGACCCTCCCAGTGGTCGACCTCTTAGCTTGTAAATCTATAAATACCACCTCAGTGGTCAGACAAATAGTGAAGGGAGAAAATAGACAATTCAACTATGTTTTGTTAATTTTCATACATTTTGCTAAAAATTGTGTAAAGACCGCGTTTTGGGTTTTAATGGTGAATTTGTGTTGTTGAAGCTCGTGGTTCACCTTTGAAGAGTAGCCACAACTTGCCCCCGGCCCACCAACAATCCAGGTGAATATTTAATTAATATGATTGTAGATTTGAGTAGTGTAATAATCATTTTGTCTATTTCCTGTACATGAGTTTTATTCTTTTTATTTTCTATATAAATTGTTGTTTATGATTTAATTGTCTTAGTTCAAATTTGCATGTTATTATGGAGGCTAGTGTTAATATGAAATGATCTTTTAGTTGATAGGAAATGAACTTGCAAGTTCTTAGCTACTAACCCTGTGTATAATTAGATGATAGCTAGATTTTTCATATATTGGAATAAAGTTTAAAAATAGAGTTAAAACAAAGTTTATAGTTTATGGTTTCTTTGGCAAGCTTCGGCGGATGGATAGTGTTAGTTCTAGTTTCTAATTTCCAGTTTGCTTATCTAATTGCTATTTAAATTTTCTTATCTAGTTGTTATGTAGTTTGCTTATTTAATTTCTTGTCATATGTTGTTTTTAGAGTATTTCCTCTTTTGCAATTTAATTTGTTAAAATAGAATTAGTCTAATTTATTTCATGCAATTTCCTTTTCTAGATTTAGGTTGCAATTTTCATTCAAAGTTGATTATCAAGTTTAGTTTTGAATCTAAGTAGTGTGAATTTGCTTATATTAGTATAGAATGCATTTGAATTTCATAGAATAGTGTTTTTATATTGTTGATGATTAATGCAAGATTGAATAATCACATAGATATGAAGGACAATTGATGTTGCTTCTATCATGGCTAAGTTCTCATTGGATTGCCTAATTCATACTTTTCACTTTGCTATCGAAGTCAATATTGAGTTTATCCCTCTTGAGTTATCATTAATTGTTAAGTGCCGTCGTGATATCATAAGATACCATAGACATAACCATCAACACTATATTTGAGTTTTCTTGTTTTCATAGATTAGAAGATAGTTTCCTTGCTTTCATAGATTAGAAGATAGTTTCCTTGCTTTTGTAGGTTAGATAGTCTTATTTCTTTGGTAGATTGAAGAATAGTTTTCTTATCATAGATTAGTTGTTATTTACTTTTATTGTCATGATGCTTTCAATTTAGTAGATTAATATTTACTTTTGTAAATTAGAAGTAATTAGGAAGTTTAATTTAAGAATAGAGTTCACTTTCTTTTTAGTTTGATTAGTTGCTTATTGAGTAATATTGATTAGTTTACTTGCTGTAGAAGTTATCATAGGTTAGCTTGCTTGTTTACTTGCTTGCTTGTCTATTTTTCTTTGATAGGGTATTGCTTGTCTATTTACTTGCTTTCATAGGATAGTAACTTATTGAATTTGAGTAGGTTAATTAAAGTAGTTTGTTGTTGTTATTGCTTATTAGGTAGATAGGTTTTTTTTCTTATTTTCATGATTAAGTTAATTTTCTTTAAGTAGGTTTTTCATTTGCCTTCTTAGAACTATCAATCGATCCTTTGTTCAAAGGTTACTTAGGGTAAATAGTTTAGGTTTCTTAGTAGGGTTTGATCATTAATAGTCTTTGCTTAAATAGATTAGCCCTTCAATAGCCCATTTCCTTAGTTAGACTATACTACCTCTAGCCTTTCTGCCTTGGCACATATAGTGCTACAACTCTAAGTTTACTTAGCCTGGGTTGACAATTTAATTGAGGATTTTAAAGTGTTTTTTAGTACATATAAAACACCCATTAACAAGGCTGAAAACATAACCTACAGTAGACTTCCGATCATCAGGGTCGCCGACCCAATCTGAATCAGTGAAACCAACCAATAAACGAGCCCCCCCTGAATTGTAATGTATTTTGAACTGAACTGTACCACAAACATAGTGGATATCCTATTAGCTTCTTTCTAATGGATTTCATGGGGTGTTTTCATATACCGAGAAACAATACCAACAACAAAGGAATGATCAGGACAGGTATGAGTCAAGTATAAGAGGCTACCAACTAACTGACGGTATAAGTTGGAATCAACTTCGGGAGAAGTACAGGTGGAAGTAAGCTTGACTCCAAACTGGAAGAGAGAAGGGCCTGGTTTACAATCGTCCATGTGAAAGCAACTAAGAAGGTCACAAACATTATTAGACTGGGAAATAAAAATTCCTTTATTGGTTTTCAAAACTTGGAGGCCAAGGAAATAATGAAAAAATCCTAAGGCTGTCATTTCAAATTTATTGTTAAGGCTGGTTTTCACATGGTTTAAATTTTTTGAGTCACTACCAGTAAGGATAAGGTCATCAACATAAAGGACAAGGATTATGAGATGGCTTCCTACTTTCTTGGTATAGCCATTAGGATCAAAATGACATCTAGAGAATCCAGTGGCAATAAGAAATTTGTCCATTTTGGAATACCAAGCTTGGGAAGCCTTCTTGAGACCATAAAGGGATTTCTTAAGGTAACAAACAAGGCTAGATTCATTCTGGACATAGCCAGGAGGTTTTTCCATGTAGATTTATTCTTGCAAATCTCCATGCAAGAAGGTGGATTTAACATCCATTTGATGGAACTCCCATTTATGTGAGGCAACAAGGGCAAGAACAAGTCGAATGGAATTCATTTTGGCTATAGGGGAAAAGGTTTCATTATAGTCAATTCCTTCAACTTGGGAAAATCCTTTGGAAACTAACCGAGCCTTGTGTCTTTTAACACTTCCATCTGATGCATAATTATTTCTATAGACCCATTTACATATGAAAAGTTTTCTTCCTTTTGGAGAAGGTACAAGATCCCAAGTATCATTTTCCATTAAAGAATGATACTCTTCATTCATTGTTGTATCCCAATATAGATGATATAATGCTTCTGCAAATGTCTCTGGATCATGAGTTTCTGAAACTTCAGCCAAAAGAGAAGAGGCTCGCTGGAACTGTGAACGTGTTCGATGCTGATATGAAGGATCATAGAAAAGATCACCACCTGCTTCTCATGTCGAATAGACCCATCTAGGAAGCGGTGGAGCTGGTGCTGGTTCAGGTTCAAAGGAATCATCTGGGGGAAGGTGAGAAGGCGAAGGTGGATTTTCATCCTTATTGTCATCATCTAAAGAAGAAACCAGAATAGAAGAAGGCACCAACACCGAATATGACTCACAGGTCGAAGAAGGCACAACCATTGAATTAGGATCGCATGCCAAAGAAGGAACAAATGCCAAATTAGGATCGTAGGCCAAGATATTTTCATCAAATTTAACATCTCTTCTAATAATAATTTCATTACAATGTGTTTGAATAAGTCTATAACCTTTGACATATTCATAATAACCAACAAATATACACTTCTCACTTTTAGGCTGCATCGTTTCCTTTTCTCATCAGGAATGTGAGCCCATGCTATACTGCCAAATAGACAGAAGTGACTTACATTTGGTTTAATTTTAGTCCAAGCTTCTTCCGGTGTTATATTTTTAAGAGCCTTTGCGGGAGTACGATTTACTATGTAATTTTCACAGTTGATGGCTTACACCCAATACTTTAGACTTAATCCCTTAGATTGGATCATACAATTAGCCATTTATTTTAATGTGCAGTTCTTTCTCTCAACAACACCATTTTGTTGTGGTGTATATGGAACAATGTGTTGCATTTGGATTCCTTGTGTAGTGCAGTAATTTGTAAAATTGTTGTTCACATATTCGCCTCCATTATTTGTTCTTAACATTTGAATTTGATGTCCAAATTGCTTTTCTACAAGGGCATTGTAGGCCAAAAAATTATCAAAAACTTCTCTCTTAAGTTTTAAGAAGTAAACCCAAGTATGTCTGGAAAAGTCATCAATGAAATTTAAGAAATAATTGCACCCAAAAAAAGAAGGAGAAGAAAGTGGACCACACAAATCACCATGAACAAGCTGCAAAGGACCCGAGGCATGCCAAGAGGCACATTTTTCAAAATTGTCTCGATGATGTTTTCTAAGAACACAACCGACACAAACACCATCTTTGCATGAAACAAGAGGAAGACCAGTCGCCATCTGTTGATTACATAGTTGCTGCAATGAGTGATAGTTTAGATGACCAAACCACTTATGCCAAAGTTTTCTCAAGTAATCACTATAAGCAACAAAAATTGATGAAAAAGATGATGACCCAAAGTTGTCAAACTTGTACAACCTAGTAATATCATCAACAATTCCAGTTGCAAGAACATGCTTAGGATCTTTTAGATCTTTGATTACAACTTGGTGAGGTGAAAACTCTACGGTTTTACCTTCACTTGAATGAGTGATTTGATATATTGATAGAAGGTTACAAGAAAGACTTGGAACACATAATACATCATTGAAATGACCATTTTCTACTTGAACTATTCCAGATCCTTCAACACTAAGAGATCTATCATCATCAACAAATATTTTCTTGGTGTTACATTCATTTAGAGTAGAAAAAATGTCTCTATCCTTCGCTATATGATAAGATTCTCCAGAATCAATAAGTCACTCATCAGAAGTAGAAGTAGAAGTTGTATTGAAGGAGAAACTAGAAACTGAAAGTGCATGTCCATAAGAAGAAGAAGAATAAGTAGAATCAATACTGATTTTGTGCTTCTTCATCACTACTTCTAAAGATGCCATCTTCTTGAAACATCTGGAATCATCATGACCATCTTTATCACAAAAGTTGCAATGTCTATCAATATTCTTATTTTTATATTTTGTTCCTTTGTCTCCATTAGGAACGAAAACTGCCTGAGTGGGTTTGGGACCCTTATATTGCTTTTTGTTGTGGTGAGGATGTTGCTTCTTGGGATTCTTGGGTTTATCTTTCTGATGGACAACTAAGGCTTTGTTGGAGGTACCTGCAATGCTGATCACTCCAAGTTGTACTAGCTTATCTTTCTATCTAATCAAAGCATCACAAAATTTCTCAAGATTGGGTTTTTGATAAGCTGTCCCTAGAGCCTCTTGTATGACATAAAAGGTAGACACAAACACAAAATATGCACTACCTAGATTAGAAAGAATAAGATAGATGTAATGATATTATTCTATCTTTATCTTACATTCTTCACATAGATTTCTAAGTGTTTTAAACTTAGATAGATAGTCTTCAATGCAATAAAAATCACTTGGACTTAAAGTTAGTACTTGATTTTATAACTGTTGTGCTCAAATAATATTATGTTTACCAAACATAGATTCAATCATTTCCCAAGCTTCTTTGGGTTTATCAATTGATTGAAGGTGGAACCTTAAATTAGGAGAGATGAACATTCCGATTAATCCACATTCTTCTTCATTCCTATTATCCCATTTTACTTTCTTATCAACATCAGTTGGTGTTGTTTCCTTTCCCAAGGTAATTCGATATAAGTGTTTACTTCTTAATAAATTCTCCAAATGGGATTTCCATTGGAAGTACTTGGTGCTGGTAAGTAAGAGATTACTTGTAGAATCCATATTAAATATGAAGATAATATGGATTTAAAAAATGAAACTGGTGATCTGAATGGAAAGATCTTGAAATGTTATGCAGTTTAAAAAAAAATGGCACTAAAAATGAACTTCGGATGTGAGAGTTATGCCCTTTTAAAAAAAGGCATAAATGGTAACCAAAGGACCACATGGTGGTGTAAGTTGCTTTATGAAGTGACCCACTTTTATAAAGAGAGGTGGGTATCACTTTTACAATGAAGTTACTTCATGCAAAATAAATAACTCTAAAATAAAATATTAAAGCTACTTATAGTGATTCACTTTTATACTTGAAGTGAAATATACTTTACAATTTTAGCATGAACTTTTTCAAAAAAAACGTAACAAAAGAGAGACCTGAACTCAAGATAGTTTCTCACAATCAATCATCGAAAAATGACCCTCCATGCTCTTTAAATAGAGACCATGGACCAATCGGGTGTTAAGCCACAGATCAATGGCCATTAAGATCGAGGAGAGTATGAACCGTCAGATCACTCTATGTCAGGAACATATCGTGACCGTCAGATTTCCTAACTACAAATGCATACTAAAGAAACACACTAAGAAACACACTTTTACCTAACGACACATTAGACTAAGTAGATATTAACTAACTCCTAAGTGTCTAAATATCCTAACACATAATTTATGGCCTATAAAGGTGTTCTAGTTCAAACTGTGGTTAATGTGCACATTTATGACAGGGCTACTAGGATCCAAGTATTTAAGGACAAATACCTTTCCAAGTGTAAGATATACAGGTTGTCCAATACCACATTGTCTATAGGAGAGTCTTTCTTCATCCTTCCATGTATCTTCAAACATTCTTCCTTGATGAAATTGTTGTAAATGGGGACATCCTTGATGGCTTGTAGGAGTGGGATTTTAACACATAAACTATTAATCTCTCCCAAGAGTTCATTCTCTTCATATGTGTATGTTTTCTTACTATTTATCCTTTCAAGATATGGTGAGATTTGTTGAGTAAGAGGTGTTTCTTGAGGGGAGGTATCCTCCTTTTGAAAATTTGTGTTTTCTATGGGTGTGGTAGTGAGAGGAGGGTGTTTTAACACTGTTCCTGATATGAGGTTGATATATTGAATATCTACAGAATAATCTTGATATGTTACCTCCTTATTGTACATAAGTTGGACATGCTCGTTGTTTGGATTAGGAGTTGGTTGTGCAGGAAATTGTGGTTATTTTGGAGGTTAGGGTACAATACTTGTGGGAGTGTTGTTTTGTTAAGGAGGAGGGGACATCAATTCTTGTTTTTTGTAATTTGGAGGCCTCCACCTTTGTGGAGGATTAGTCCACTAAGGGTTTTGTATTGGAGGTTGTTTTTGAAAAGGTTGATTAGGAAGATGGGTAAGTTGACTTGGATATTGCCATTGGTTTTGCATGGGACGAGTGGATGGGATAATACCAAAGTTGAGAAGTAATTTGTGAATTAAAACCAACAAAGTATTGAGGAGAAGTGTAGTTCATACCTTGTTGGAATGGCCTAGGTGATCCTAGTTTCCTATGGTTCATGAAGCATAATGATTCCATGTTCTCTTCAGCTCCCTGATATGTAGCTTTTAATAATAGAAACAAAGGTCACTTATTAATAGTATTTGTATATTCACATATCGCACAAAATTATACAAGACTAAGTGGGAATTCATTTCTAGTATTCCTCTTGGTGCATTTGGGGAAAAAAATGGCCACATCCCTTTCTTCTTCTTGCTTGATTTTTCTTGATCTCCAAGGTGTCCATATACATGGATAGTGAGTACAAAATATCAGTTTTCATGTCTTCTAATAATCCTCCTATCTCATTTTTAGTAAGGGTTGTAGAGTGAGAAGATTTTGTTACCATTTCTACTTTTATTCTTAGTGGATCTGGAGTAATTTTTGAATATTTGTTTGATATCTCCATAATCCATCTAGAAGATATCTCCATTTGATAAGAGATTTAATGTCTCCATGAGTTATTTCCTCACTACTCTAAGTAGGACAATTTTAAGTGAGTCTTCATCCATAGTACAATTGTGAGATCTCTTGTAGCTAAGTTGAAACCTTTCCTCAAAGTCTTTTAGGGATTCATTCTCCCCTTGGGTCATTTGGAATATTTCATATCTTGCATCTCTTTCCTTGCAATAGTCCCTATACTTGTTACTAAAATTTTTCTTCATTTGATCCTAGTTGGTAATGATATTACCTTCTAAGCTTGCAAACGATCTCAAAGATGAGTCCTGAATGGGAAATTCAAAGACATATTATTGATATTCATCATTATCCATTGTGTGGTGAGATGAGGATCATTCTTCCTATGAGATATTATGGAAATCTCTTTCTTCCTCCTCTGAGAAAACCACAAAGTTTTATTTTCCCTCATGGAAATATGTCTCACAATCAACTTTTTGTTGTCCACCACAACTAGGAATTAGTTTAGTGGTAGAGGTTTCAGGTAAAAATTTCCTTGATCTATCCCTAATTCGAGGATTGCATCTAAAAATTATTGAACAAAATGAAAACTACTTTTTTAGATAAGATGGTAAAATGTATGCATCAACACTACTTATTTTCTTTCCTTTTTTTTTTCAAAAATAATGAAAAATGCTAAAAATGGTATGTAGTCTTTAACACCTCCCTAGAAATGGCACCAAAAAGTAACATGCCTTGAAATAATAGAAACAATTTTGCACTCCTAAGCTCAGTACTTTGAATTTCGACCCCAAGGTTTGTATAAACTTGAGAGGTACAATGTACTATGTGTGCAAACCCCACGCATGCATCTATCTACCGGGAGATATTATCTTATCCAAGGAACACTTTAAATTCTTCACTAAGGGAGAATAAAAGCTAATGACTACTCAATAAATCATAAAGAAAAACTTGAGGTTCAAGTGCTAGGAAATTTGTAAATTAATTAAAGGAAAATACTACAAAGAAAAATTCAGAGGACCAAGCAACTCAGTGATCATTCCTCGCTTATCTTGTCAATGGAAAGCGAGGGTACATTATGCAAGGAGTAGAGTTTAAAGCTACAAATACAGGTGAGATGATATGAGTTGTTGGATAAAAATCAAGAGATAATTATGCAAATAAATCAAATTGTGATTATCTAAGTGAGTTGAAACAAAGCAAACCCTACTCAAAATCTATTCTATTTTTAGAAGCGGAATTGAAGCATAAGAAATCAAGTTATCCCCTTATGAAATGAAAATTAAGTGATTCATGGTCCAATACACTCCTTCTAATGCTTGCGAAATATTACAACCCAAGTGAAGAAAAACTAGAAATAGTGTTGCAGGAATTGTGTGCTACTACAAGAAATTCTACAGGCATGCAAAAATTACTATAGGAAGGTTATAAAATGAAAAAGTTCCATATTAATCATGTTCTAAAAGTAAATTACACTAAATTATGTTTGATATAAAGTGTTTTTATCATGAGAGGAAGAACCACACCATAAAGTACTACTTATAGCACCACTATAGGAAACATATTGTCAATAAACTATCTATGAATCATCTACTGTATAAACACGAGAAATTGAAAGTGATAGTAGGAAATTAAAAACATATACAAAAGGTCCTCAAAGTAAACATGGGTAGGTACTACCCAAGGTTCCAACAAGGAACCTAAAAACAACTAATAACAACCAATTGGAAGATGACACCCTGTCATTATCATATCATTTCAAAACCAAAGTTACAAAATGAAAAATATCCAAGTTTTGAACACTCCTACAATAGTTTGCAAATGACTAACAAAATTAACTAACTATCCCAAGGTTTATCCATGGTTTCTTTTTACATCAGGAACTAACATTAGTTCGGCCCTCCAATCACTCCTTGATTGAAGGGATATGCTCCCCTATATCCCTAAAATTAAGTTCTTTGGTTCTAGGAACCAATTCCATTGATAGATTTTGTTCCCTGAATCAATCGTTCACATGAGTGAGATGGATAGGGTATCTTGGAGGTCTTGTCATCTTCTAGAATAAGGTGAGGGGAGAATATATCTCTTTTTCCTCAAAGAACACTGGAGTATAATTCCTCATGTGGCTCAACCTACTCAAGTTTTTCTTTCATACACACATTCATCATTAAATTGAGCATAAATAACCAAGCACAACTCATATAATTAACCAATCTCGATTCATTCACCATTTAATTGAAAAAACCATACTTTTGTATTTATTGTGGTAAAACATTGAGTTTGTTAGGTATAATAGAGGTTCAAAAAGATAAATGGACAAGCCTCATGGTCTGCAATGTATAGGCCATCGTCTTATTGTATCAACTATGAAACATGTCTGCAATAGGTAGACTTTGATTCATAGCACCCTACCACCGACTTTCATCATTGGTTTGTAGCCTTATGCTCATCAGTGATTTTAATAATTGGTCATTGATTGACTTGTTTCCCCTATTTTCGATGTCAATACCTTTATTCACATAGTGGGATCCACGTTGTACCTTATATTTCACTTTCATCATTGGTGGAATTATTTACCTTTGTCTTAAATATTCATCATTTTTGGCATGTGGTTATAACACCCTAGGTTCAATTTATCTTAACAAACAAAACCCTTCAGACACTGGCCCTTTCGACATCACCTGCATGCAAGTGAAGTCTCACTCGAGGCATCTATTGGGGCTACAAGAACCACATTTCTACAGTAGTGAGGGAATTTTAGGAAATCATGTTATTCATTCTTACTTATCTGGTCTATGCGCATTATCTTGTATTTGTTCTTCCTTGGTTACTTAGTGAATTTAATTATCTAGTGCCATTATACTTCATATTGCAACATAAACCAATTACTGTAACATTCACAACTATTGTGCAATGATCATGTAAGAAACATATATAATCTAACATGCATAAAGAGAACATTTATGGGTAATCACATAAAAGACAAGTAGACACAGTAATTAACGTAGTTCACCCAAAATTGGGCTATGTCCAGAACGACTGGGTTCTTTATTATTCTTGTTATAATCGTCTCAGGCTTGTGCACTATGCTTACAATAGATATATCATGCTATTTGTCTTTCCACCTTGCTTAGTCGCTCTGCAGTGCAAGACTTTCTCTCTAAAACTTCTCCCTAACATTCAAACATAGACACTTTCATTATTAGTTTGTTCTCTCACTCTTCTCCTGGACCAAACATAACATACCTGATGAACCTGAGAAGAATAAAATCCCTAATTTGCCCAACCCATTACATATTTATACATACATTCTAGGTCTCAAAACCTACTTTTCTTATCCCAAAAACCCAATTACATCTTATTCTAACTCATGAAAACTTGTGTTGACTCGTTGTTCGGGCTTTCTTTTCCTACTTTTACTTCTACATGCTTCTTTTCCACTTTGACTACTGTTCTTCCTAATTTTGCGCGTCTTTCTTCTTTTGTCATGCATAACTACCATCCTTCCTTTTTTCCCACTTTCTTCTCTTGCTTTATTCTCTTCTTTATGCTCCCGCTTTATTCCCCTGCTTTATTCTCAACTAGGTATGTTCTTACTGCACACTGCACTCATGAATTTGCCTCTATTGTGCACTCCTGAATATGAATGTGCCTTTGTTGTGCATTCCCGAGTGTGAATGTGCCTTTGCTACACATTCCTGAGTATGAATGTGCCTTTTTTGTGCACTCCACTCCTACCTTTTCTTCTTTCTTCTTCTGCTGCGCATATCTTCCATACTTAGGATTTCCATGAAAAATTGTATCCAAAATTCCTGTCCAACCACCCCCCAACACTCACCTATGGCTCGTCTTGATTCACTGAGGCCCATTGTGCGATCCTCCACATCTATATGAAATTTTTGGAGGTCTCCTTTGATGTTGGAACACCCTTTTTTATTTGACTCAGTTCCCAAAATCTCCTCTACACCCTGTTATCACACAATTTGTACTTAATCCAAAGGAAAAGGTTAAGGAAAATAAAATTAGCGTAAGGGCAGGTTATCCTATCACTGTCACCTCAATAGGATAGCTCTTTCTATTTAGGGTTGATGGCCCAGGGGAGACATCCCCAGTGACTTGGAGGTTTGATAAGAAAAAGGTTAAAGTGCCTATAAACGTATCCCCTCTCACAAGTCACTCTGATCAGAAAGTCCCAAGGTTTTAACCAATGAAGTAATAAAGTTCTTAGATGTACCTGCCCAGAACAAAGCAACAAGAAAACACTATGTTTTTCCAGTACAACTTGTTGTTAGTACTTCATAAAACCATGGACTTATCAATAAAAGCAATAGTTGATGTATGATGAAGAAAACATAATTTTATAACAACAATGTTTATAAGATAATAGATTCACAATAAATGCCTTGAAAGGACTTCACTTTGACACAAAATAATCACTCATTAATAGAAAAGTACTAGCATTTGTCAGAATCAAATTAGGCAGTGTATAAATCAACTTTATAATCACTTTTAGGTGTTTTTAATGATGTAATAGATGGTTGTAGCTTGCGTTTGTAACAACAACAAGTAGGTTAGTAGATTAGTCTATTCTAGGGTTAGGAATAGTTATTAGAGAGCTTAAGGTAAAATTTTTGAGGGTGGATTTCATCAATCACTTAATTGTAAGGCTTAGATCAATGCTTTTAGGGTAAATTGAGTCTCTTTTAGTAGAAGGAATCTTGAAGGAACAAAATGATAATAAGAGAGATAGAGACAAGGAGGTTAATGATTGAAGTTTTGGTAACCAAAGGCTTCAATCACTAAACCTTAGGGGGAAAATGGCCACTAGGAAGTAGGTAACCCTAGGCCCTAGCGGTTTTCCTCCTTCTTAGCTCAAAGATGAAGTACATGACGACTAGATGAAGAAAAAGAAGATAGGGTGTTGCAATGGCAAGGACCTTAGCACAAAGCCTCAGAAAAATAGGGTTTCTAGCATAATCTAGTAGGTGAAAGTTATTAAGGCAAGAACAATAACATGTGCTTTAGCCTCCTAGGGTTTTAAGCTAGCAATTTCATAATATTAGAATAAATGCAAGATAAATACATCATAACCATTCAATGAAGAAGAATTGAAGAAACTGTTAGCTCCCAAAATGAACCCGTCCCTTTGGTCACATTTTGTGGTGGATAGCATGGTTATTGGTATTTTTCTCAAATGATTTTTGAGTTTTTCTAGCCGTAAGGCTTAGGTTTTGATTTTGTTTTAGAAATAAGATGACCCACAAAATTCCTCTTTTCAAAATTTTCATAAATTGCTTTCAACAGCTAACGTGTGTTTAAAAGATGGGTGTTAGCTGGTGAAAGTGGCGACTTTCAACAGCTAAGGAGCTTCTTTCATAGGTCCGTGCACTGGTGAAAGTGTTGGTTTTCAAAACATCCAAAGAAACATTGTCACAGGTCGAGCGCTGGTGAAAGTGAAGAATTTCCACAGCTACGGAGAAGTTCTTATGGGATCGTGCGCTGATGAAAGTGAAGATTTTCAACAGCTAAAGGGAGTTTTTCACAGGATCGTGTGCTGGTGAAAGCGGTAAGTATCAACAGATAAGGGGAATTTTCCACGGGCCGTTGACTGGCGAAAGTGGGAATCATGTGCGTGTTATCCACGTTTCTAAAAAGATAATGATGATACGATCATCCCACATCATGAAAATCCAAATCATGCGCTGATGAAAGTGGGTAATGATGGAGACTCAGTTTTGCACATCAAAATAGGATTACGATGCGGATCTTGTTCAGTGATGCATGCTGCACACTCATGGCGTTGAAAATGGTAATTTCGAATCCAACAACTCAGGTACAGAGGATGTACTGCCGTGTTGACAACATCAAATCAGATCATTGTTTCCATATCACACTCTGTTCACGAAGGTTTGTTAAAATTTCAAATGTTAGAAAACAGAGCCGAGTTCTTTCAATAGCACAAAACCTCGGCTCGATCAACAGTTGCAGGGGTTGATATACAAAATTGTTGGGGTTTTCAAGCTACAGAATGGCGAGGAGACGTAGTGGTTCTCTACTCAGAAAAGAGCTAGACAACCTATCTTTTTTGCAGAGACATCCCGAAGTTCAGAAACATTTTTCAAACACAGGGTGAATTGAATTCGTTGAGAGGTTGCAAAATGGTTTCCACCAGTCGACAACAGAAGCTTTTGCCAAAACTTTTGATGGGAATAAGGCTCGTGTTGGGTCCTTGGAAATCATAGTAGATGAAGCTGCCATTGCTGCAACAACCAGCCTACCAAGATCGGGCCAGAGTTGGTTCAAAACCACTGCCACCAAAAACTTGAATTTCAGAGTTTATTTAAA
>ML796022.1:232734-261615 GCA_009831015.1 Picea engelmannii | reverse complement strand
TATCTCTCTACTATAGTACAACTACTATGATACATGTTTTCTTGTGCAATTCAAATTAATGTGCAAATGGTCAACCGTATCCATAGAGTTTCAACCAAATTCCATTCACCATTCCTCCCAGGGTTTCTCCACTTAATGTTCCCAACTGCGCAACACCTTCCTCCATCACATGATGAATCACATAAAGTCCTAACCAATGCATTCAAAAATTTCCTGGATGTTGCATAAATTTACTGTCATAGAGTAATACTAATTTTTCCACTTGAAACGTTTTTTGTTTAATATGTATATCATGCCATGCCTTTTCCCTTTTCTTTGAACTTGTTGATGGAGGCCTGCAACAGACTAATCTTCCTCAATATGTACTAACTGTGACAATATCTCCTCTATCGTGCAAGAATCCAAAATATCATTAATTGTTTCAACACATAGGATAGGTAGAATAAACTCCATCGACATCACTGCTTCTTGGCCATAGACCAACCTAAAAGGTGTCTTCCTTGTCAATTTTTTGCTTGTAGTCTTGTATGCCCACAAAACTACAGGAACTATTAAGTCCCAATCATCTCTCCCTACATTGCAGATATTTTTCAAGGCATTCTCCAAAATTTTATTAAAATCTTCTATTGTCCCATTAGCCTAAGGGTGATACGGTGTACTCTTCTGGTGATGAATTTGAAATTCCTCAATCAATGTTGCAATTGTCTTATTTAGAAAGTGTGTTCCTTGATCACCGAGTAATATGCACAGACATCTGAATCATGTGACTACATTATCAAATAGAAACCACACAATAATCTCCATGGTGTAGTCTGTGATTAGTGTTTCTTATACCCATCTGGTCAAATACTCCATCGCAATGATTATGTACCTCACTCCTAATCTTCTTGCTGATGGGTTGATTAGACCCACAAAGTCTATGACCCATTTATCAAACACTTGTAATGTAACCTATGGGTGTAAATGAATTTCATCCCTCCTAGATGGCTTTCCCACTCTTTGACATAAATCACATTCATGAAAATATTCTTTAGCATCCTTATGAAGTGTGGGCCACCAGAGCCCTACACACAATATATTCTACGCAATCAATTTTCTTGTGTAGTGTCCTCCTGCAATCCCTTCATGTTCTTCTATGAGTATCATAGATATTTCATGCTCTAACACACATCTCCTCAGTATTCCATCTACACCTAACTTGTTTTAGTTCCCTACAATGAGTTGATAGTCTGCAACTTTAACCACTAGTTGTTTCTTCTGCGTAACTGTCATTTCGGATGGGTCCATCCATGGAAATAGAAACTATACGATGTCTATGAAGTAGCCATCCACCATATTAACTGCAAATAACTGTGCATATGATAAGTTGTCATCTAGATTTCCTGCATCTTCTCCTGATAGTATGCACGATAAGTGATCATGTTTTGCATTCAACTTCCCTAGTTTCAAAACAACCTCAAAATAGTATTCTTGAAACATCAATAGCCAATTGCATATTCTCCCCCCCTACACTGGTTTGTTCACTAAGTATTTTAGCACAAAATGGTTGGTATACATCTTAAAGTGAGAACCCAATAAATAATGTCAAAAATTTTGTAGTGCATATACCATTGGCAATCCTTATCATTCTATGGTAGTATAATTATTCTCTACTATGGACAACTTCCTACTTGCAAATGCAATTGGGTGATCTATGTCTCCTTCCCCTTGTTGAGATCATACTATTCCCAAAGCTAAGGATGACACATCTACATGAACATGGAATTCCTTGTTCCAATCCAGAAGGATCAAAATCAATGCGGTCACTAATTTCTCTTTTAAGGTGTCCAAACCCTTCAAACATTCGTCGTTCCATTGGAACTTCACTTCCTTATTCAACAACTTCTCCATATATGTTGTAATATGTGCATAACTTTTGATAAACTTTATGTAATATCCTGTGTGACCCATAGTTTCCCTCAAATTCCTGACTAATGTAGGTGGTTGTAAATATAGAATCAGTACAATATTGGCAGGATCTACTAATAAGCCCTGCATGCAGACCACATGGCCCAACAAATTTCCAAAAGGTGCGCAAAAAATGCACTTCTTCAAATTCAGTGAAATCTGACATTGTCTACACCTATCGAACATTAACCTGAATAATTCTATGTGATCCTTTAGTAGAATAAACACATGCAAATCATCTAAGTACACTTCAAGGAACTTATGAATAAATTTCTTAAAATTTGCAACCACAACTCCTGAAAAAAATGCAGGTGCATTATTCAGTCTGAAGGGCATAACTATGTACTGATAAGTTCCCCACTCTGTCAAAAAAGTAGTTTTATACCTATCTTCTTGCACAAATTTGATCTCATGGTACCTTGAGAATCCATCTATGAAATAATAAGCCTCCTTCCTTCCAACATTCTCCAATACCTCATCTTTGAACGATGTTGGAAATGGATCATGCATAAATGCATCATTCAACTTCCTTAGATCTATGCAAATATTGATTCCTCTTGTTTTCTTATCTTTCACTACCATTGGACTTATCCACTATAATTCCACCACTGTTTCAATGGCCCCTATGTACAACATCCTTTCTATTTCTTCTTTCACCTTCTGTTTGTACTTCAGATTTAGCCTGTAGGGTCTCTATCACACTAGTTTAGCACTTGGTTTCAAAGGGATTTTGATCTTGCCTAATTCCCCAACTATACCCTTCATTTCCGAGAATGTAGTTGGGAATAAATCATGATACTCATGTAATAAATATACAATCTTCTCCACAATTTCATCACTCCAATAATCTCCTATCTGCGTAAATTTTGGATTCTATGTCATCCCAATGTTTACTCTCTGCGTCTTTATCGGTTGTGTATATGCAACAGATTAAAGATCTATCCATTATATTGCAGATTCCCCCTTAGTTTCAGGTACTTTCACATTCATGGGATATTCCTCATCATGTTCTTATTTCACGACATTGTAACACTCCAATAATTCATGGAAAATCATATAAGCATTGTGCGCACTGCACACTAGTACTACCCCCATTGACCCTTATTCTGAGAAGATATTAGTTTGAATGAGCTGTAACGATGCATATATTAATCGAGATTCATGTTCAAATGTAAAAATTACCTTAAACCTTTGAACCAACTCATCCCATCTTGTTGTTTCTATGTGCATTTCTATCTCCAGATACTAGTTCTTTGGAATTGTATCCAGGGTATGTATAAATCTATGTGTCCATTCTTTATTTGGTGTCGAGATCCATATGGTTATGCACTTCTCAACATGACCTATTGGGTCATTTATCCATGTATACTTCTGAGCAATATTATCTACCTCAGTACCAAATATCACATGCATTAGTCTTCGACATTATGTCTGGTCTTCCATCCCCTCTTTGTGTGCAGCCCACCATCTGGATGGAGTAGCATTCAAGACAAAATTTAGTGCCAACAACATTTGTTGTTCGGTTACCTTCAAATCAAATTCCTTTACAAATGAGATTATGTGAGTCAATCCATCATACATGGGTGGATCACATAACTCTATTCCAATCCAGTGCAATGATTAGGTTATGCGTGCACATTGTCTAGTCCATACTTCATGCATCCTCTGCTGTGAATGTTCCAGACCTTCCTTTGAATCTAATGCACATAAAATGATACTTCTCCAACTTATCACACCATCTATAGTGCGGTTAACATAATCATCCATATGTGCAGTAATGTTATATAATTTTTCAATTTCATCCCCTCTTGCTGTCGCTATGTACCTCTTTCCTTCTTTCAGTTCCAATGGTGCAGTAACCTTCAAGTCACCTACTTCGAATATCATTTCCCTCCTCTTTAGATTAATGATTGCTTGATTATAAAAGGTCCATTCAAGTCCCATTAGTGTTGGATATGGTTGACTATCATCCATGATCTCAATGACTTCAAGTTTTTCTACATTACACACTCCATCTATGTTCACAAGTACTCCTATCAATCGACCAATTGGTACTTTATTGTGATGGTTTGATAATCTTAATTGAACAAGAGACCATATTAAATTGGGTTTCCCCATAATCTCCTAGGTGTGCTTTGGTAACACATTCAAATCATACCCCAAGTCCAAGATAACATTATCCACATCATATTCCTCAATCTGCACACTTAATCTGAATTCTTTGTTGGTCCTCTTTCTTCACAGTACCTACATCACTACCCTTTGTGCAATAGAAATTTCCCTTTATTGTGCACATTGATCAATCATTTCATATAATGAAGTTAGCGTGGTTTCATCTTTTATTAAATCTATGCAACTTGTCAGTAAATATCTTAGAGTAGTTACCTTCTTAAGTGGCTTCTCTGGCATAGTACGATCATAGACATGAGGCACAAATGATGTTGATGCTAACCAATCCGGTCCTAGTATCTCTTTTATTTCTCTCTGATAGGTATCCTTTTCTTTCTGATGGTCAAATGTTGGAATAGGTCTTGTTGATTTCCTTACACATTGCTTAGCTTTCTTCCCTCCATTCATCACATCAACCACTATTCTAGTTCATATGTGTGTAACAACTGTTATTCTAGGTCCTTCGTTGCATTTTTCAGTTGATATTTTTTTAAAATTTTTATTTGGGTGTTGGTTTTGATTTCCTCTTTCCTACCAATTTTCGAGTAGTTGAGGACAATATTCTGTTGCATGGTCCAATTCTCTACAATATGTGTAGGTTGTACAAGGGTTCGAGGGGTCACAAGCCAAGTGTCTTGGTTGATTACAATTGTAACATATTATCGGTCGTCTACCTCCTCTGCCAAAATTTCCTCTACCTCGACCTCTACCAAAATTTCTGTTATTTTCTAGAATACAACCTCTTTGATTATTATACTATGGACCACCTCTTTCTGTTGCAACATTCTCCTCCTGAATCCTATACATATTTGAATTGTTCTCTCTCATCAAATAGAATGAACAAAAATCCTTCTCTTCATGTCCGACTGACTTGGAGAAGTTGCAAAATAATTTCCTTGGCATACTCTAATATTTCTTTAGTAATGGAAACTCCATCAGATGATGTCCCCACACTAGTAATTTTGGGTCATTTTGTGACGGCCATTTCAACGCTCTTGCGATGTTATGTCATGGATATTGAGATGAATCTTGGTCCCCTCAAACGTCACTTCATGTGTCGTGGAAAGTGCGACGGACCTAGGATAATGTTGTAAGAGCGACGACCCAAGGAAGTCATCGCAAGCGAGACGATCTATGGAGGTCGTCGCAAGAGATATGACCTACGATGCTCATCGCAGGAGAGATGACCAACAATTATCATCACAAGAATGAAAATCGAGGAATCTCATCGCAAGAGAGATGATTGGATTAGTTCTTGCGAAAAACTATTCAAGCATAAGGTATCGTTGACGACAGCGATAGTTTATCGCTCTTGCAACAAACCTAGTAGTTCTTGCGATGAACTATCAATACTATCGATGATCCCCTTCATTGCAATAGAAACGACCTATCCTAGTTTTTGTGATGAACTATATGTTGCAAGAGTGATGAAGTGTCGATAATTGCGATGAGCTATCAATACTATCGACAATCCTCTTCGTCGTAAGAGAAATGACCTATCCTAGTTTCTGCGATGAACAATTTGTCACAAGAGCGATGAAGCATTGATAGTTGTGAATAACTATCAATACTATCGATGATCCTCTTCATCATAAGAGAAATGACCTATCCTAGTTTATGTGACGAATAATTCGTCACAAGAGCGACGGAGCGTCGATAGTTGCGATGAACTATCAATACTATCGATGATCTTATTCATTGCAAGAGTGACAAAATATATCTATTTTAAAAACAAATAATTAAGATTAATGAAAGAGAGTGCCTTTGAGGGTTATCAATTACAGTATCTCCATAACATATGGGTAAATAAATATTCCTATTGTTTACTTAATACATATTTTATACTCTTTTATGTGAGGGGTTGTAATATAGAATGGGTTCATTCATTTTTAAATGTGAGTATTGTTTGATTTTATGTCATGCAAATTTTGCAAACCTGTGAAAGAAAATTTGATGAGAGCACACAATTAGCAAGGAATACCTATGATAACATAATTTAGAGATGAATTTCTTCTCACAAATGGGATACATGATTTGTAATTTCCTACTATAAGTTTTTAAGCCAACTCAATTATGAAGACATAAACTCCAATGGAGTTGTATCCTAAGCTTTTCTAGTATTTTATTTGATTTAGAAATTACCAATATGTTTATTAACATAGCTATATGTACAACTTGTAAGCCTTATAGAATTGGGAAATAATATATGGAAATATATATTTTGGTGCATGTATAAGCACAATCGACAACCATATTGATATGTAATCATTGTTTAACAGTGGACATACAAATGCAAGAAAACATTGGGCTAAACTAGAAGAAAAATGCAATATTAATGAAAGAACTCCTTAGCATTGAGAAATTCATATAAAATTATAAAACAAATTGCAGAAGCTTCAACAAGAACATGCATTTTTCATGAGATACAAGTTGTTGTTCTATACTAACAAGTTGCTTGATCTGTGCATGTTATTGGTCAAGCTTTTGCAGAGTTTTTTTTTTAACAAGGAAATACAAGCAATTTAGTAATAGGAAGGTGTGCAAAACCAAAATATTGTAAATGAGTAGTGGTCTTGTAATTTCCACATGTAGGGTTTTGATCATGGGGCATAGTATTATAGAATAACCTAAGATTTGATGCATTGTAATGGAGACAACTTGTGCCCCTTATAAAGGACCAAATAAAAATACTAATGTTCAACCACCTACATAACCATTTGATGAAAAAACATATCTCCACAAACCATTATCACCATCAATGAGGCGTATGGATGTTGGTATGGCCATTCTTTGCAAATATTCCATATGATCATGAACTTTGTGCAAATCCTAGAGGAATTATGGGATGAATTCATTTTGCATAGATAGGATGACATTGGATCTATTCCAACATATCATATCCATAAATGGGAAATGAGTTCTATACATATCTCCATTGAAGTCTTATAGAAATGAAGCAAGATTGTGAATAAATTGAATAAGAAACCCCATAGATCATAGTAGAAAATTTTAAAATTGAACAACAAGTGAGAAATAAGAATAAAGTCTTGTGAGAGGGATCCATCTATTGCCATTGCAAAAGTATTTGATTCATGCAAGAGTGTGTGCTTCTTAAATTTTATGCTTGTACAGTTTGAGTCCATAGCATTGAATATGAAAACCACTATGGAAGAAGTAGCACTAAGCAGAATGAAGGTAAAAGAAAAATATCTCTACATGATAGGAAGGAAAAATAATTGAAGCAAGCATATTAGGTTTTTGAAATATTTGGAGAAGGCACAAATGTCAAGCCATTGAAAATTGTTTATTTAAGAAGGGAGTTGAGGGGATCAAACACAATTACATTAGTCTATTAATTTTTTGTATTAGTTCCTTAGGTGTAGGACAATCAGTGACATAGTGTATTGTTAAGGTACTTCGTGATGCTAAAGTCACCGGTTTGAAACCTTCGGGGAAAACAAATCCAGCCATGTTAAGGGTTGGTGTGGCTCAGGCTGGGTGTGATCCCCAGGTGATTTTGATGACTTAGATTCCCCTGCGTTGCGGTTTCTTAGACACAGGCTAGTTCCGCAGGTCACAAACAAACTAGCAAAAAAAATAAAAATTCTATTACTTTTATTTTCTTCTTGCTATTACATTTTTTTTGACAATGTTCTTTTCCATGTATTCTTTTTGCAAATATTTTTTATATGGTCAATTTTGATGCTAGCCTATTACAATGAAAATCACAATACACTTGTAAATAAAGATCAAAAGTAGACATAAACACAACTTCAATGAATATTTCAAGTCAACTAAAGGATGTCAAACAATCAATGTTTGAGAAAAAAAAGAGAAAATTGATAGCACCAAGGAAAAAGAAACTTCACAAAGTGGAAACTAGAGCCATGAAATTTTTCTATGCATATGCCAATGCACATTAAAAACATATAGCCAAATTGTCTATTCACACTAAATTGTCTATGCATATGCCAATGCACATTAAAAACATGTTATGTAAACATTAATAGTACATATTCCATAATAAATCACACTCGATATACTAGTACTCTAAGCTAATACAATGGAGTTACTAGTACAGATTCCATGTGCTTCTCTTATTCCTTACCATTCATTGATCTATCATGTTCTTATACTCGGAAGTGGTATATATATCTCATTCATTTCAAATACTCTATTGCATAATTATGGTTATGCTTATACTATGATATCTAGGGGATTACTTATACACAAACACAAAAAACCTAGTTGAAGTTGATGTAAAATAAGAAGAAAGACAAGACATACCTGATCTTTGATATTCTAATGTGTAGCATTGCATTGATACAACATCTAGAGCATTTGAAAATGCACAAACTGCATATTGTAGTGAATAAAAACATAATTGTAAATGTGTTGAACCTACATAGAACAAATCTAGCTAAACAATAATACACACATTTGTAGAGAGAATTTGAGAAAGAAGAATAACAGAAAGAATAGAAGAATTTTCATTAACGGTTAGGAAAAATGAATAATTTACACATGATATACTCTATATAACTCAATGAGTGCGCACTAGAGGAGAAACAATGTGCCATAGTGGTGGTCTAGTGATCTGGACACACACCAGTAGTTACGAGAGTGAACTTCCACCTAGTCTAGTCTCTTAGGCAATTACGGGAGTGAACTGCCACCTAGTTGGGTTAACTAGTCAACTAGTCTTCAATTAACTAATTGAACAAAGATTAGTGAGGAGTATATCAGGGAATCAAGGGTAATGCACCAGTCTGGTGATGATCCCAAGGAAAGTGCACATTAGCATAGTGATGATCCCAATGTTGCATGGTGACAAAACCAATGTAGCATATAAACTCAACTCAACTAGTCAAACTGAAGTGTCAATTGAAAGAGAATATTCTCTAGGTGGAATATTATCCCCTAAAATATAGGAGACTAGATAATGACTAATTATGACTAATAAACAAGGAAAAACATCAGGAAAAATAAATCCTAGGTGTGTGTGAAGTAACTCCAACACCCCCTGAACATCACTATGGTGAAAATAAAGAATGGGTCCAACGAGGCCATGTTAGGTACCCAAATACAAAATATACACTAAAATAAAGTGAGGAAAGAGGGAAAACCTCATGGGAAAACCCCACCCTCAAGGTACAATGTATGTAAACATAAGAACTACAGTTGCTAGGAAACTGTGTCCTTCACTCCAAGATGACTTTGCAAAGAATGAAACTTCTACTCAGTGAGGGTCTTAGTGAAGATGTCTGCTATTTATTCTGTTGAAGGAAATAAATTTAAGTCAATGATCCCCTCCTGTATTAAGTCCCAGATGTGGTGCATGTGGATCTCGATGTGCTTTGTCCCCTGCCTCTAGAATGGATCTCTGTAGAACTTTAGAGTGCTCTGGTTGTCATACCAAATGACGATCGACCGATGAAATTGAATGCCCAACTCAGTGAGAAAATGTTGTAGCCACATAACCTAAATGGTTATGTTAACTACCCCTTTGTACTCTGACTCGAATGAATATAGAGAAATCGAAGTGTTGGCACAGGGGAAGACCTAGGGTTCAATGCTACAAAAATGCACCAACAAAACCCTAACTAGCGTCCCTTTCGGCAACACCTACGAAGAATATGAAGTCTCACCCGAGGTAGAGGCAGGGGTGGTTGCAGGACTCCAGTGTCTGCAACCTTAGATGGGACACAAATCTATTATTACAACACCTTAACAAAGAACTTATCAATTACATCTCGTTAATATTCAGCCTTAGTTTACAACGCAGTTGAAACCTAATAATAGATCAGCGCAATATTTATACAGATCCAATATAATGAAGCACTAAGCACAACACATAGGCCAGATCTAACATGCATTCACATTATTCAAAACTAAGCTATCATATCAGATTCATGTAAAATACATCAATGCACAAATAATTCAATCACATAGACAAGAGAACAACCATAAAGCACATAGTAACCACAATGCAAGATATATGTGGTTCACCCCCACCCTGGGGCTACATCCACCAACTCTTCTTCTTTATTTCTTTCTGTCAATCTTCTACATATATAGAGCCATGGTATATTACTCCATAGAGGACAGGAGATCTACGCACCTCGCTAGATCCTCCTTCCTTGAAGTACAACAAAAATCCTTCCACAGTGTCTTACAATCACTTGCACTTAGATCTGCAAGTCTCACACAATATGCACAAAGAAATTACAATTACCACTTGCACTTAACATCACATACTTGTCTTCCTTCAATCACATAGATCAACCTCTAGCACTTAGCACATTATTACAGTGGCCTCTTCTTACATCACCTAGATATCTATTTATACATTACAAAATGGGCCTAAACATGGGTAAACCCATGGGCCGACATCCCCATTCCCATTACATAAACCTAAAACCCAAAAATCCATAAAAAGGGTTGAGATCCCATGATCTCTGCTTCGGCTTGCGCTCCATCTTCGACATCCTATCGAAGTCCCAAAATAGGTCAAACATGACCAAGGATCCTCACCCGTGACTCGTCCCGAGTCACTCTGGTCTGAGTAGTTTTTCTTCAAAATCCTTGAGCTTGGTCCGAGCTGCTTTGAACTGTTGATGCGCCAAGGCCTCATTCTCAATGAAATCTTGGATGAATTTTTCTTTGATAGGTTCCTCTAAATGTTGTTTGATTGCAACGACTACTTGTTCCAACTCTGCACCTCAGCCTTCAATCTCCTCAAACAGTTGGCAATATTCATCCTGGACTGGTTGGAGCCTTTGAGTCACTTCTATGACTTTGCTCTGAATGGTGTGGACATGTTGTTAAGAAGTGAACTACTCTTGGGATCACTTCATCCTTTCAACTACTGATATGAGCTTCAACTATTCATGTACTGTTGCTTCTTGCTACTTTGCTTCCTAGAGCTGTGAATCCAATGCCTTCAACTCAATATCTTTAGTGAGTCGCTCATAATTCTATACATTGCGATCACTTAGATGTTTTCATTAAAGAGTGAATTATCTGGTCCTCTCAACTGTGCTCTAGGTAGTGGATTCTCTTTGATCTCGCACGTCCTGTGGGGTACATGGCACTGTTCATAGCTTGAGGTTTGTGATTCTCTGTTGAAGCTATTGGATAGATTCCGCAAGATTCTCTACTCGATGTTCCACTATGTCTTCCTACTTTTTCTCTAATCCTGTCACAGAGTGAAGTGCTCTGCTGACTGCTTCTTTTATTCCCACCTTCTCTACGAAAAAAATTTCTTTCTCTTGTTGGATCTGTGCTTTCTCTTCTTCAAACTTAGTTTGGAGGGAAACCTTCTCTCATTGTGAAACTTTTTGTTGCTGTATAACTACTTTTTGTACTTTCTTTAAAGCCTCTGTGGCCTGTTCGGTTTCTTCCTATGTGCGACAAAGGTGAGCTTCGATCACATTAGCTAGTCTGTGGAGTTGGGTAGGCTCATCTCCCAACTTAAGTGCTTCTGATGGTGGGGGCGCAGTGGATACTACACAACTAGATTGAAGGGCCCGTTGTACCCCTCTGAGTTCAACCCTGATTCTATCATACATCTCCTCCTGCTTGGCTTCATGTTTATCCAATATGTCCTATGAGGCATTTTCTATAGCTACGATGATAAATTCGAAGTCATCCACAGTGAGCACAATATGCATCTTAGTCAAGGTGGCTCTAGATTTCTTTCGGGAAGTGGGTTTTTTGGGAGAAACCTTCCTTTTCTTCAAGGGATCAGCCTCATCAGTAGGGTCCCTAGGAAGTGTTACTTCGCCTTGCTTCTATTGGTCCTCTTTTCCATTTATCTCTTCTACTTCGTCATCACCCCCTCATCCAGGTGATACTAAAGTAGTTATTTCTGATGCACTGATCAAGTTGTGGGCTTATTCGGTCTTCTTCCTTCTACTGGGTTCAGGATGATCCTTTGCTTCATGAGTGGTCTTAGAGCTTCCGATTAGTTTAGTGTCTAAAATTTCTGCGGGGTCTGCGGGGATGAGGAGTTCTACGGACTAGTCCTTGGTGATATCTTCAAGGTCCTCCTCTGTGAGCTTGTAGTAGGATTGAATCTCTTCTTTGTGCTCATATGTGCACGTAGTGATATAAATGAAGAGCTGATCTACGCGGAATTTCATGAGGGATCGAAACCGATGCAGGGTGTTCGATGTCATGCGAGGGTCAACTTCGATATCCCTCTTCAGTTGGAGATAATAGGTATGAAATATTGCATTCGATTGCCACTGTTTTCCAATATCTCTCAAGTACCAAAGTGTGGTGAACTTCGCAGTGATCAGATTGAATGGCTCAATGTCTGGGAAGGTCGCACCTTTCGGCATTTCCCAAGCGGTAAATATGATGAGGATCAGGAGCTAGCTAAAGTGGAACTCATAGCCCTAATCCTGAGCTTTGTGACAGTCTAATTCCAGTTGGTTGACCAAGTACTTCACCCAGTTCATCTTGACTTCAGTAGGTCGATTCTTCCTCACTATCTTCCTTGCAATCAACTGGCAGGCCAGGCACACTACGCATTTTGGATGGAATCTAACATGTAGCCTCACGTTACCTTTTCTACATCACCATAAGTGTCCTTAATTCTCTGTGCTAAGGCACAGTCAGAAGCCTTACTTGGGTATAATTCTTGTGGGTTAGAATCTTGCATGCTCGATTCGGTGATCCCATGGATCAACGTTAGATCGATTGTAATGCATATATCTATCCATATTTAGCCGCCATGGTAACATGAGAGTAGGAGATTAACACAGGCATTAACGTCCTGGTGCCTTCCAAAGTGTGGGATCTTCATCACGTTCAAGAGGGTGGAGTGCGCGAGGTTCATAGTTCATGGATGGGGGATTATTTTTGAGTTCTTCCCCTTTGTCCTGGTCAGATACTTGTAAGGAGAAAGCATGTTGTAATTCTTGTGGTCACCTAGGTTGAAGTCACTGAAATTCAATGTCATGATATTATCTTGCTGCGTTCTGACTGCACGTATCCCCTTCGGGAGGTACGCTGTAACTAAAGTGTAATCAAAGTCCCTCAGGACACTATCACGATTCACCGCGCCGGCTAGGGGCGGGATGTAGTCAGGTAAGATGGTTGGGATTAACTTCATGTTTTCTAGATCATATATGTGCTTGGTTCTCTTCTTTGCTACCGATTGGGATGGTCTGGAGCCGCGAGAAGTCGACCGAGAGGATTTCACTCCTCGCATTGATGAATCTTGAATTCCTATAGACATCACTTTCTCGGCCATCATATCAATTAAAACTTCCTCGACTGACTTCTCTACAGTGCTGAGCTCGTCTGACATGCATGCTCTTGATTGAAAAACTTGGGTGGATGGATGATTGCTAAAAGAAATAGAATCGGTGGTGATCTTACTAAGCATGACACAGTAGCAATGGGTTCTCTTGTTAGCTTTGATATAATTTGCAAAATATTTCTTGGTGCAACAATGGAAGGACTAAGTAGACACAATGTAACGGATATCTCCAATGGATAAGAAGCTTTCCATCAATGTAGTTTTGTCTGTTGCGGCGTGGTCCCAATGATCCAAGGCGAGATTTTTGGTCATAACTATTGTTCTACCATTCTGGAACATTGGTCCAATGGTTATAATGCTTCCGATGGACATATCACTTCAGCATGGAGAAATTCTATGGGGTGTTGTTTTTATATTTTGACGAAGTTCCAATTTTTCAAATTTTCCTTCTGCGAAGTTCCCTCTAGGCCCTTCTATGACTTTTCGACCTTTGTTATTTTCTTACTAAGTTTTCTAGCCTTCTTCCAGGTGATCTTCGTCTCAGTATTCCTTTTTCCATTCTGATTCTTGTCTTGTTTTGGTATAGCAGCTTCACGTTGTTGAGATTCTTTCATAGGATCAAAGAGTAATACTGCTTCTCTATCTAGGGTAGGTGCTCTACTCATTTGTGAGTCTTCTTGTGTTCTTTCAACTTCATGATCCAGGTTTTTGGTTCTTAGTAGCTTTGATATGTTCTCTTGTTCTACAATCAAGTGTGCAATCTTCCTAATCATGAAATCTTTTAATTCCTGCTTTTTTTGTTCTAGGGCCTCCTCTTCTTTTCTTTTGGTCTAATCTTTCTCGATCCAGGGTTTTCCTATTAACATAGTAAATGGTGCGTTATTCTCAATGAATCTAACAACCTCAAAATCTTCCTCTGTCGAAGTTCCATGAGCACACATAGATACCTGGGTGAGTCCTCCACATAGGGTTATTAATTTTCCCCTGAATAATCCTATTCCTCCCAATGAAGGAATCATATTAGGATTTCCCAAATCTTTCCAAGTTATTTCTGTCATGATATTTACCTGTGTTTCCTCATCTAGAACATAGTCTATGTCAAAGTCTCCTATTCTTGCTTCTATGCATTATTTTCCTTTGAAGATCTCTGATAAGTTGATATCTCTGTGATCATTTAGGGTTTCTTTGATTTGCAGTAGTACAGTCTCTGATTCTGTTTGGGTTTCTTCCATGGTCTTAGTTTCATGACATTCCTCAAGGTTTTCTTATCTCATATTCATTTTGTCAAGCTTAGGAACCATTCTAAGGAAATCTAAAACTTCATGTTCCATAGATTTACAACAAAAACAACTGGGTCTTCTTCCAGCGAATTCCTTAGCAAGATGTCTCGGTCTTCTGCAACTGTAACAAAAGGTTAATCCTCTCTTTTTTTTAAATGATTCCCAACCTTTTCTGTACTGCGCACTAGGATCATAGTAGCTAACCTGCAAAAAATTCTTTCTAGGATCCCGCATCCATTTGTTAGTCCAAACATTCTTTCTATGCATAGGAATAACATATCTTTCATTATTTCTATCATATCTACTCGTATCAAACCTTCTCTCTTCTAGTTGTGCCCTAGTTTTCAAACTAGGGTAACATTTATCAAACATACCTATTTCCATACTCTTGAAATAAAAATTTCCACTAATCTTACTTTCAACAGAGAACAAAGCTTCGAGATCTAAAACTTTTCACTAAAAACATTATTACCTTTTTCAGAGAACAAAGATTCAAGATCTTACCTCTTTTCTTAGGATTTGACTTCTCTTCTTAGCACATAGATTTACAGGTCAACTAGAATACTGCGCACTAAGGCAACATATCTACACACAGATCTTCTTCTCCCCCAGTTCCCAACAATCACAATTTTAGGTCAGATCTTCACACAAATCTTCTTCTTCCTCAGTTCCCAGCAATCACAGTTTCAGGTCCCGACAATGGAACCATTTGTTAGCACAAGGGAAGACCCAAGGTTCAATGCTACAACAATGCACAAACAAAACCCTAAATACCGGCCCTTTCGGCACCACCTGCGAAGAAGATGAAGTCTCACCCGAGGTAGAGGCAACGGTGGTTGCAGGAATCCAGTGTCTACAACATTAGCTAGGACACAGATCTGTGATTAAAACACCTTAACAAAGCACCTAGCAGTTACAACTCATTAATATTCAGCCTTATTTTATAGTGCAGTTGAACCCTAACAATAGATCAACGCAGTATTTATACAGATCCAATATTATCAAGCACTAAGCACAACAACATAGGTCAAATCTAACATTCATTCACATTATTCAACACTAAGCTATCATATCAAATTCATCTAACATACATCAATGCACTAATAACTCAATAACATAGACAAGAGAACAACCATAAAGCACATATCAACCACAACGCAGGATATACATGGTTCACCCCCACTCTAGGGCTACGTCCACCAACTCTTCTTCTTTATTTCTTTCTGTCAATATTCTACATGCACAGAGCCATGATATCTTACTCCTCAGAGGACAGGAGATCTGCGCACCTCGCTAGATCCTCCTTCCCTGAAGTACAACATAAATCATTCCATAGTCTCTTACAATCACTTGCACTTAGCTCTACAAGTCTCACATAGTATGCACAAAGCAATTACAATTACTACTTTCACTTAACATCACATACTTGTCTTCCTTTGATCACATAGATCGACCTCTAACACTTAGCACATTCTTACACTGAACTCTTCTTACATCACCTAGCTATCTATTTATACATTACAAAATGGGCCTAAACATGGGTAAACCCATGGGCCAACATCCCCATTCCCATTACATAAACCCAAAACCCAAAATTCCCTAAAAAAGGGTTGAGATCCCACAATCTTTGGTTCGACTTATGCTCCATATTTGACAACTTGTCGAAGTCCCAAAATAGGTCAAACATGACCAAGGATCCTCAAAACTTGGTCAAGGGGAAACAAGAAGATTTCTTCTTTCTCGACCAACAGATAGGCCCAAAACCAATATTGAGTGAGTAACTAGTTGTGGACTTACGATCAGTGCTATCACCAACCTAGTCAGAATCAATAAACCCAATGAGATATAATTTAGAGTCCGCAACAGAATGAATCCCAAAGGTGATGGTTCCATGTATGTATTGAAGGTTATGCTTTGTAGCCTTCCAATGTAGCTCATGCAGCTCCTGCATGAACTTGGAAATTGAGCCAACTGCATAGGTGAGGTCTGGTCTGGAGTGTGTGAGATACAACAAGATCCCCACTAGTTTTCTGTATAGTGTGTTGTTAACTAGTGAAGTCTCCCCGCCATCCTCAAGTTTGAATCTTGATAGGAAAGGAGTCAGAGTAGACTTGCATTCTGTCATGCGAAATATTTCAAGGAGATCTCATGCATACTTGGCCTGAGATAGTTTGATGCCTGATGCATCATGATTGATCTCGAGTCCAAGAAATAAGTGTAGTGAACCCATTTTCATCATAAAAAACTTGTCATGTAGAATCCTATTGACTGCAGCAATCACTGAAGTTGAGCAACTAGTGATCAACAAATCATCAACGTACAAAACTAAGAGTATAAGTGAATCAACCGTCCTGAGCATGTAGACATCTGGGACCAATTTAAAACATACAAAGTTCCGTGACAACAGGTAGGAGTCCATCTTAGCATACTATGCCCTCAGAGCCTACTTGAGGCCATAAAGGGACTTCTTTAGTCGACAAACCAATGATGAGTCCTGCATAAATCCTTGGGGATGCTCCATGTAGATCTCCTCAGCACCATGAATAAATGAATTCTTTATGTGCATATGATGGAATTCCCATCCCTTGGCTGCCACAATGGAAAGTTCCAATCGTATGGAATCCATCTTCGCTACTGGAGAGAAGTTCTCATCATAATCAATATCATGAACCTACTAAAAGCCTTTGGAAATAAGAATGGATTTGTATCTTCTAATCTGTCCATCTATTGTACTCTTGGTCCTGTAGACCCATCTACATCTAACAAGTTTCCTCCCAGAAGGAAGGGGAACCAGATCCCAAGTCTAGTTCTTGAGGAGGGAGTTGTACTCCTCCTAGATGGTGGATTCCCAAAAGGGATTTCCAGCAGCCTTGCCATAAGACTGTGGATATGAAGATTGAACCAAGAAAATATGCCTGGAGGGAAATGGTTCAGTGGCAGTGAGTGTAACATGAGGCTCCTTGAAATCAGATCGAGTCCTCCTAGTATCAGATGGATCACCAACGAGATCCCCTGCATCCTGAAGAGTAGTCTGTTCCCAATTGGGCCTCTTCTCTAGCTCTACAACTACATATGGATGCTCTGACTCTACATTTGATTGTACTGAATTTGAATTTGAATCATTTGAGTCCTCTGAATCAGAACTCTCATCTGAAGAAGTGTTGGCATGTGCATGCTCATCATCCCATACAGGTGGAAGAATGAAGGTGTCTGCATGCAGTTGCTGAGGTACATGCGATAAACTTTCCTCGAATTGGACACTACGCTCAATGATGAGCCAGTCCGAGGAAAGATCAATAAGCCTATATCCCTTCACATTGTCGGGGTATCCAACAAACATACACTCAGTGCTCTGTGGATCAAGTGCCTTCCTATTTTCAGAGGGAATCTGGGCCCATGCACGTGAATCGAAAATGAGAAAGTGGGTCACTTCTGGTTTGAGGCCACCTCGTAGGGGGTCTTATCCTTGACAGATCTATGGGGAGATCTGTTTTAGATGTATGTTGCACAAGTAAGTGCTTTGACCCATAGTATCTGTGGTAGTGACTTTGCATGCAACATGCAAGATGCCATCTCCTTTAGAGATCTGTTTTTCTGCTCAACAACTCCATTTTGTTGCAGAGCATAGGGAATTGTGCACTGCAATTGAATCCTTGCCTCATGGAAAAGATTATCAATATCATGATTTACATATTCTCCCTTTTATCAATTTTAAGCACTTTGATCTTCTTTCCGGACTATGTCTCAACCAAGGATTTGAAATCTTTGAGGTGTTGAAAGACCTCAGATTTTTTCTTGAGAAAGTAGATCCATGTAAAAGGTGAGAAATCATCAACAAAAATGAGAAAAAACCTCACTTTGTTGATCTATGGATGTGGAAAAGGACCCAAAAGGTCATTGTTGATCAGATATAAAGGTGTGGAAGCTCTCTGAGACTTTCCTTTGTCGAATTTCTCTTGAGGGTGTTTTCCGAGAAAAAAACCCTCACACACTCCCCTGGAGAAATGGATGTCTGGTAGACCATCAACCAATATTTGATTGCTAAGTTGTTGCATGTATCTGAAATTCAAATGTCCAAACCTTTCATTCTAGATCCTACTACTTTCATCAGTATGAGTAGGCAGTAAAGAAGAATCAGGTTCAATGAATTCATAAAAAGTATACAATATAGACTGATGATTTACCTCACCGGTAGAAACCTTGGAGTTGGTTTGCATGTCGTAGATGTCCACAAAATTTGGTGTGAATATAAATTTCTTTCTAGTGTTGGAATTCCTCATCTGATACATAGAGAGAAGGTTGACAAAAAGTTTGGGAACGTGCAACACATTCTCAAAGATTCTGTTGGTGAGTTCAATCCTTCCTTTGTTGGTGACTTCGAAAAAAGAGTTGCCCCCCATCATAATAGGAGGACCTTTGGATGCATCCAAAGAATAATAAACTACTTTTTAGGCATCCATGTGATGTGATTCTCCTGAATCTATGATCCAGGCATTGGGAGAGGAGTTGATGGCAATCAAGGCATGGCTAGAATTTCCTTTCTTGGAATTCAGATCTTCTAACTTCTTCTTCTTGGAATCCTTGGGGATGTGATCTCCAAGGTTGTTTTTCTGAAGTATTTGAGACATCAGATCTTTTTTTTTTGCATGTATGCAGATTCCGAATGGAATCCTTTGTGACAATACGTGCATTTCTCCCCTTTTCTTCCCCTTTCCCCTTTGGATCCGGAGGCATTGGTGAAGAGTTTTGTGTACACTTCCTTCTTCGGATGTGAATGAGATTTCCTTTTATATTTATCTTCAGATTTCTGATATTTGTGGCTGCCATATTTCATAGTGAGTGCATGCACCCTTGGGCCTTTGATTTTTCCCTTGTTGATGAGCTTGGTTTTCTCTTGTGTCATGGATTCGATAAAGTCCTCAAGAGAAGGCATCTTCCAGGTGGCTACTGAGGCGAATCTGGAAGAATAGAATGTGGATACAAATACAAAGAATTCAAGACCAGTATTGGAGAGAATGGTGAGAACCATTTGTTTCTCCTCCTTCGATTTATCAACCCCACAAGATTTGAGTTGTGAGAGTAAATCCTTTAATTTTGTAAAGAAATCTTGGATATTGTTGAAGATTTTTGGATCCAAATGTGAGACACTCCACCTCTAACATGTGTCCCCTCATATCATCATATTTTCCAAATATCCCTTCCAAGTTTTTCCAGGCTTCATTGGGAGTCTTACAGGAAGATATGTGAAAAAGAAGATCAGGATAAATAAGAATGCAAATTGTTTTGAGTGCCTCATCAATGCGATTTAAGTACTTGGATTTTTCTATAGCTGATGTCAGTTCTATATCTGTATTCAAGGTTAACCTGTACAATCCTCTGGTTCGGAGATGTATGTCTATTTTATCCTTCCATGCAAAATAGTTGTAAGGTGTAAGAATGAATTCTTTTTGGAAATCCATCTTTCCGTTGTCTTCAATCTTTTGTACCTGTAAATTTTTTTGGTGTAGCTTTTCCTTAGCAGTTCATCAGCTCTGATACCATTTAAATTTTTTGAAACTGCACAAAATAGATCTAGATACACAATAATACACAAATTTTTAGAGAGAATTTGAGAAAGAAGAAGAAGGAGAGAAAAAATAGAAGAATTCTCATTAACAGTTATGAATAATGAATAATTTACACATGATATACTCTGTATAACTGAATGAGTGCACACTGGAGGAGAACCAATGCACCATAGTGGTGGTCTAGAGTGATCTGGACACACACCAATAGTTATGGGAGTGAACTGGCACCTAGTCTAGTCTCTTAGGCAGTTACGGGAGTGAACTGCCACCTAGCTGAGTAAACTAGTCAACTAGTCTTCAGTTAACTGACTAAACAAAGAGTAGTGAGGAATAGATCAAGGAATCCAGGGTAATGCACCAATATGGTGATGATCCCAAGGAAAGTGCGCATTATCATGGTGATGTTCCCAATCTTGCATGGTGAAAAAACCAATGCAACATCTAAACTCAACTCAACTAGTCAAACTGAAGTGTCAACTGAAAGAGAATATTCTCCAAGTGGAATATTCTCCCCTAAAATATAGGAGACTAGATAATGACTAATTATGCCTAATAAACAAGGAAAAAACTTAGGAAAAATAAATTCTAGGTGTGTGTGAAGTAACTCCAACAATAATTATATTTTTTTAGTAAAAGCTAAAAAATACTTTTAAGACATGTCAATAAATCCTAATAGAAATTAAAACCGACAAGATTGCAAATAGTAAACACCATTGATATTCTTTTTTTTAAAAGACATATGAGAGGATATTAAATAGTGACACACACACACACACACACACACACACACACACACACACACACACACACACACACATATTATATGCGACGACCTGAATAATCACCTATTGGTTTCGATAATAATTTATTGGAGCCGTCTGATCTTGGAGCAAACCTCCCTCGATTTGAAGGAGAAACAACAAAGTCAACATTGACTATGTTGGTGCTCCATTGGATCAAGAGAGGTTTTCTCCAAGAATAAACGGCTCCAATAAAAATATTTCTACTGAACAAGGCCAACCACATGAAGGTGGAGGCTCCTATGGCCTCTCCCCCCCCCCCACATCACTCTCAACTCCACAATACCCAATCTATATTCTACTAAACAATATGCATAAAAAATATTCAAAATTGATAAAAAGTGATTGTAAAGCTATAAATGAGGTTTATCATTCAAAGGAATATGTCTTAAAAAAAAGTTTTTATAAATGATATTTATCATTCAAAATATGTTCCAAATATACTAGCTATATAATGTACATCTATTTGTCTTATAAAATTATTATACATCATCAGTTTCTTTTAGTCTTCTTTTGTGTTTTCTGGTTCTTAAGTAATTCATCCATCTCCATGTCTTCGTTTACTGGGTGATCTTCAAAAACCGATCTTGCTTCAATCCTTTCACGCCAATTACGCCTACTCTCGTACCCATGACGTGGAGGCTTGTGTGAGGGGCCATCACCTACAAAAACAAAAAATATTAAATTTATATGGCCAATTTTCAAATATCATTGAATTAGTTCATTAATATTAAAAACAACCTCTGCAATGTAATTATTTACCTGGTCCACTAGTTGACACCGTTGGAATGGCTGGCCTATTCTCCTGATCTTCAGGTTGAGGAGGCTCAACTACGACATTCTCTGCCATTGAAAAGAAAAAAATTATAAGGACAAAACCATAAATGTATAAGTAATAAAAATTAGAAGTACAAAATTTATAAGTATGAAATTATTAAGTATATGATTAATATACAACCATTTTATCGTCATGGCCCTCAGTCACAGGAACATCTTAGGGATACACTCCAGTGGGATGGGGATACTAGGGAGCACCATGATATTCTAGCCATGTTGCACTATCAATGCTATGTTTTCGAGTACTAATGGTTTCATTGATAGTGTTTCTCCCCTGATTAAAACAAAGTGAGACATTAAAGTTATGGATGATGTCAAACATTTGCGTATTTTATAAGTAATGAAATGTTAATGTGGACTGATTTTTATTTACCTTATCTCGTAAAATGTATCTTGGGGTATGCTCCATGCTTCTCCTATGATCAACCACAACTTTATAGCCATACTTGTAACCAATTTGGAGGTATTCCTTTGTGGTTTCAGTTCCAAAGTCGTCGCCCTACATTGCATAAGAGCATGCTTTTTTAATGTTTTTTGGTTCAATTACCTGAAATTTGTAAGGCGGTACAAATAATATTTTTAATATGTTTGGGTACTTACGATTTGTGACTGTAACCTCGAGTAGCCACCTTGGCCTAGCTTGTGTTGGCCATGTTTGGAAATCCTTTCTTTGGTTTCCTTCGAAGTGTTAGGAAATTTATCATCAAAATTTTCAAGTATGTTATATACCACACTTTTATTGAGATATAAATAAAATTAAAGGTATTGAAATCAAAATATTGTAATTTACCTTGGGGTACTAGTTATATTTTTTCTCCTGATTTTTTCAATATATTTTCTTTTGCATCATCAATGATCACCTTCCACTCCCTCTCTAGAATCGAGGGAGGATGGTCATACCTATGGTTTCCTTCCAAGCTTTGTATATAAACATACCGTGTATATTTTAAATATTCACCTGCTACAGTGGTGACTGCTTTTTTATTGAACGTGTCTACTCCAAAGAGGCCTTCGAGATAATCCATAAGTTCTTTTTTGAGGTTTGAATTCTGGAAATTCCACCTCATGCATAAGGTTTCCCCAAAAATAAAAAATTCCTTTCTCTCCAGGTGCCTATAAAAATGGTCATTTCCCACACACAAAAATATATGATCATTAATTTAAAAATAATAATCTAGATGATTTGTGTATGAGATGGACAGCATGAAACAATTAAAATATGAAAAAATACCTGGGAGTCTTATTTGTTTAATGGAAGTTCGTTATCATCGACCAAAAATGTGCACAGAAGGGTCCTTGTGTTCGTCACACGTCTAGCTCTAGGAAATTCAACGATGTCAACCACATCATCAACCTTATCTATGTCACCACCTCTAGAGACTGACCGTTGTGTGGATGTCTGGCGGTGGGTTTCATGGCTCCTATTTAAATTAGGTGTGGACGATGGAGAAGTAAACAATAATATAGCAGTTGTATGACAGCCCATGTTAGAACTTTGTGGCATCTCTGCAGCGCCACTACTACCAACACTAGGCTGAATAGGCTCCAAAAATCTCTTTATAAAAAATAAAATGTTTTTTTCATGAGATAATGTAAGTTAAAAAATAGTCTTTCATAATTGAACATATGAATACATAAAAAACACACTTTAAATTATGGTTATTACCTTATATTTGTTAATATGTGACATAAGGAGATTGATCCTTTCTAGGAAGCCACGAGTTTGATCTTGACAGTCTAACAAGCTAGCAAGTTCCTTGTTCACTTTAATGATCTTTTTTTTATTAATACCATCAGATCAGGGGATGAATACAACCCCTCCTCATCGGCATAATCATGATCAACATGGCCTGCTGACTAGATATAATTTTAACAAAATCAATGTTATTTCAATTATATAAACAAATGAAATAATTGATCGCCACACAAATAAAATTGTATAAACAAATAATAAAATTCATGTAAAATGAAATTCAAATATGATAATCATTTACATGTTCTGCGGTTGTGATGGAGGAGCATCGCCAACAAGTACACATGGTAGGACAACTCAGTTCCCGAGGACCAATCCAGAGTCTCTAAAAATATCCAACACTGCAAATATTTTGAAGCTGATAGAAAACAATAAAAGGAAAGATCATGTGCGTAGAAAGAATGAGCACGCGTGACCTGGTAATTTAACCCTAATCTTGATGTAACCACAATTAGGTAGCAATTAGTTTGTTTCTTTTGTATAAAGAGAGGTTTTTTACGCCCTAAAGAGGGGTTACGATAGTTGCGAGCAAGTAGGAATCTCAGAGTAGTGATTGTTGTTTGAATTTTACTGTAACCATTTTCTTGATTTTGAATGAAGATAACGGAGGAAAATTGATCCAATGTGTGAAGTTGTTGTTTGTAATTTCCCTATTATTATGTTTGTTCAAGAATACATTAATCTTGTTACTGGTGTGTATATCTTTGAAATGCCTGCATAAAATTTAAATCACTTTTCCTCATGTGCCGGTGCAAGGTGTGCACACAGTCCACAAGGAGTGCGTTGACCGAGTCTGTCTCGACTCATAAGATTAGGAGGAACATCGAAAGGTTTCTTTGCAGGAAGTGTAAAGAAACCGTCGTGAGGTGTGCACAGTTGTCGCAAGAACTCAAATATTGTGTAAATATCTTTTGCAAAGAGTGCACAAGTCTGGAATTCGACGAAGAGTCAAAGCGATTCCGTAAAGAAGTCGAAGGACAATAACAAAGGAACACCAGGAAGGTGGGAAATGATTATTTTCAAGAATATTTGGATCTAAGTTTGACGAATTTCCTGGAAAAGCAAGAAGTGCTTGGGAGATCGAAATCTTTGAGGAGATCAAGCGCAGGAGGGACAACACTTTCCAAGAAGTGCGAATGATACCCAAGAAATGGACTCGAAGGAAGGATAAAGGTCGAAACCTTTACATCTTTGGAAAATATTCTAAGTTAGAAGAAAGCGTAATATCAGGGGAAAATATCTGGACCGTCCGATCAACGTCCGAAAAACGAGGAGTGAGCACAAAGGAAAATATCTCAATCATTCGATCTGAGCACCAGAGAAAATATGTCAGTCATTCGATCAGAGCACAAAGAAAGAATATCAGCTATCCAATCTTCATGCCTAAGGATCATAGCCATCCGATCAAGGTAAAGTGCACTAACATTAAAGCCTTGAAAGTGTACAGGAGAATTAGACTTACGAAGTTACGAAATCATCGGAACCATCCATTGTCAAGAGGGACACGTGGTGAGAGATCAACATTTCACTGACTCGTGACTCGGAGAAGTCAAAAGGCAGAGTTATAAGAACTCACGAATTGTGAAATTGCGAATTGATCACAACCATTGATCAAAGGAGAAATCTGGACCGTTGATTTTCCAGGGATATATCGGGAGTTTGGATATCGGGAGAAGGGAGGTGAGAGGTCTGTTAGAAAAACATGACCGTGGAGCAAGAAAATAAAACAAATGTAGAAAAAAACACACAGAATATACACAATACAATAGAGACATAGATTTACGTGGTTCACCCAGTGTGGGATACATCCACTAGAGAAATTGCCAGGTCCTTCCTTTATTATTATCCATCATATGAAGGGATAAAACCTACAACAAACCCGCTGTAACTTCCTCTTCTTTCTCTCATAGTATCCTATCTCAGAATACAATATTCGCCATCAACCATAGGCACAATAAATTTCCCTCATAAAAGAGGGTTTCCTTCTAGGGAAAAAACCCTAACATAATTTCTACCGTTAGATCTGTGACCTTATAATGAACAATCTAGATTTACAATGAAATTACAATATACATTTACAAGGCATTTTTTTCTCTGGGGGCCCACTTTCCTCCAGAGCCCCCAACTGGGGGGATAGCCCCCCTGGACCCCACAGAGGGGGTACCCCCTCTCTGCACTCCCCCATGTAGAAGAGTGTACATACTTATTGGGTGTAAATACTTCATGGGGTATAAACACGACTGAAAGTAAAAGACCTCTGAATCAAGAAGATAATCAGGCTCCACAGCCAATAAGTTCTTCCAACTTCGTGAAATGCAAAGTACCGATTCGCGAAGAGTTGATATGAGCCATCAGATCATGGGGAGCTATGAGTCGTTGATCTGGCACACATGAATTTTGGGATATCGAGGATCCAAGGAGAGAAGTGATCAAACTTCCAACTTCGCGAACACGAAGTCCCGATAAGTGTAAAGGAGATCTGGACCATTGGATCGTGGGTATTGTGGACCGTTGATCTGACAAGTAGAACTCCCAAGTTTGGGGTTCGAAAGGATGAGCAAGTGAACTTCGTGAGATGTGAAGTTGAAAAACATGAAATCGCGAAGTGCCTTTTGTTTAGGTGACTGGTTAGAGCCTTGGTCATGTAGAGGGAGGGGCTTAACCTGAAGAGCTAGCACTTGAATACGTTGAAGCTTTAAAAGCATTAAGGAGAAGCCTGTGGGTTCCATAGAACCTATGTCTTAAGAAGAAGGGGGGCCTATTCAGTTGATTGAAGGTCCTTGAGGGACTGAAGAGTCAATCAGACTCAGTTTCTTGATCGATCCTAGACTGGGAGGTTGGACAACCCTTAGGAGCAAAGGGGGGTCTGCACCAAGTGGTATCAGAGTTGGACAAAGAGAGAGGGATGAAGAAAAATTTTCCAGGTATATAAATGGCCTGAGGTATGAAATCTAGGATGAGCTCACCATGATGTCGATAAGGACAGTGGAGGATTCTTATCAGTTCGTGCTGAAGGTAAAAGAGAAGTTGGCCAGAAAACAAAGCCAATGAGGTAGAGGTAAAATCTCAGCCCCGAACGAAGGCAAGGGATTTTCCTATGAAAAAGTGCATAATTCAAAGGATGAGGCTGAAACTACACATAGTCACTCGAAAAGAGGAGGAAGTTACCAAGGAAGATAGGGTGGTGGAAGAAACTCTTCTAGAGGAAGAGGTAGAGGAGGAATAAGGAGTTATGCCTATGAAAAGACAGGGCACATGTCTTGGGAATGTCCCGAGAAAAAGAAATAAAGAGGAGAAGCTCACATTTTAGAAGCACAAAGAGGGAATGTTGAAGTAGAAGGAGCAGAGGATGGAACATCCCTGATGATGACAAAGGTTCTCTTAAAACCATAGGTAGAAGTTAAAAGGCCAATACAGAGGAACAATCTATTTAGGATAACTTTCAAGACTAAAGACAAAATATGCAAGGTGATCATTGATAGTGGGAGCACTGATAACTTAGTATCCATGGAGATGGTGGAGAAACTGGAGCTGGAGACAACTGCACACCCAGAGCCATATAAAGTATCATGGTTGCAGAAAGGACACTAGGTAATGGTTACTAAACAATGCTTGGTTGAATTTAAGATAGGAGGATATAGAGATGAAATTATGTGTGATGTACTTCCCATGGATGTATGCCATATTTTTTTGGGAAGACCATAGCAGTTTGACAGGAATGTCATTCATGATGGGAGGAAGAATACATACACCTTGGAGAAGAATGGTAGGACACACATGTTTCTGCCAATAGAGGAGAAGACAGTGAAAGGGGAAGCCATCACAAGCACACTTTGCATGAGTTGGAAGGAACTCCTGAACGAAGTCAAGAAAGAACAGGAGATGTAATTTGCTGTGGTGAGAAAACCTAGAGTTATCATTACTAGTATTTTGATAGATGATTTGCGTGAAGAAGTTCAAGAATTGTTAGATAATTTTGCTGACATAGTGCTGGATGAGCTTCCTAACTCGTTGCCACCCATCAGAAGTATCAACCACCATATCGATTTGATACCAGGAGTAAGTCTACCAAACAAAGCAGCATACAAACTAATGCCTTGAGAGAATGAGGAGGTAAAGAACCCAGTCCAAGAATTGTTAGACAAGGGTTTGGTCAGAGAGAGCTTGAGTCCATGCACAATACCAACTGTGTTGAGTCTAAAGAAAGATGGAGGATTGAGAATGTCTATAGACTCGAGAGCCATCAACAAGATCACTATCAGGTATAGATTCCTTTTGCCAAGAATAGATGATTTGATGGACTGTTTAAGTGGAGAAAATTTATTTTCTAAGATAGATTTGAAATGTGGATATAACCAGATCAGAATGAGGGAAGGTGATGAGTGGAAGACAAACTTTAAAACAAATGAAGGTTTGTATGAGTGGCTTGTTATGCCATTTGTCTTAACCAATTCACCGAGTACTTTTATAAGGTTGATGAATGAAATACTAAAAGATTTCATTGGCAAGTGCATGGTTGTGTATCTAGATGATATATGGATCTTTAGCAAGACTAAGGAGGAGAATTTGAGGCACCTGACACTAGTGATGATGAGGCTACAACATGAGAAGATGTTGATAAACCTGAAGAAGTCCTCTTTTATGAAGACATAACTCATTTACTTGGGTTTTCTGATCTCTTCAAATGAACTGAAGATGGATCTGGAGAAGGTGAAATCAATCAAAGAATGGCCATCACTGAGGAGCATGTTTGAGGTAAGAAGCTTCCATGGATTAGCGAGTTTCTTTAGGAAGTTCATCAGAGATTTCAGTGGAATTTGTGAACCAATGATGGATAGAGTGAAGAAAAGACACAAGTCTTTTAAATGGACAGAGGAGGTCGAGAAGAGCTTCAATATACTGAAGGAGAAAATAATAGAGCGACCAATTATGGTCTTGCCAAATTTTGAGAAGACATTTCAGGTGAGATGTGATGCAAGTGGCGTTGCAATTGGAGGATTTTTGAGCCAGGACAATAGACTTGTTGCTTACTTCATCTGTTAAGCCCTAATATTGGCTCATTACCACTTAATTGGGGCATATTAGATTAGTAATGCTATTTTATTTATGTCGGTTTTAGGCCATTATTTGTGATTTAGATTAGTAATGTTATTTTATTTATGTCGGCTTTAGGCCATTAAAACCTCCTAGTCTCCTATATATACCAAGGAGACATTTTCATTTTGAATCATCTTGTACTTGAACATTTAAGTGGGGT
>ML796022.1:211240-227602 GCA_009831015.1 Picea engelmannii | reverse complement strand
ATCTTGTACTTGAACATTTAAGTGGGGTAAAAGGAGGTTGCCCCCTCGAAGAGGCTTATTATCTGAAATTATCTCTTTTTCAAGGCGTTGAGTACTTTTCCTGAGGTTTTTCTATGCTATATTGCTGTTTGGTTCTTAACATCATCGAGAAGCTGAATGAGATTAAGAGAAAATACTCCTCCTATGACAAGTCATTTTATGCCATAATCCAAGCCTTCAAGAAATGGAGACATTACCTTGTCCCACAAGAATTTGTCTTATATAGAGATAACCAAGCTTTGCAATTCATAACCAGACATGGAAAATTGAATCATAGGCATGCAAAGTGGATTGAGTTTATGCACAATTTTACTTTTGTCATAAAATATATTGCTGGGAATGATAACAAAGTTGTTGATGCATTGAGCAGGATATGTTTGAATCTACATGAATTTCAGGTAAAGACCTTAGGGTTCGAACACCTTGAGGAAATGTAGAGTGATGATCCAAATTTCAAGGAAGCATATGAAGCATGTGCGAATCCTGTGTTGAGAGATAGAAGCCAGTGGACATAGTATATGATTCAAGAGGGATTGTTGTTCAAGGGAAATAAATTGTGCATACAAAAATGCTCAATGAGGGATAACCTATTAAAGGAAAAACGTAGTGGAGGATTGGATGGACATTTTGGCCATGACAAGAAATTTGCACAGTTGAGTAGTTCATACTATTGTCCAGGTATTAGAACAAATGTGGTAAAATTTGTGAACAGATGTAGAATCTGCCAACATGCAAAAGGTAAAAGACAAAACACTGGATTGTATCAACCATTTCCCATACCAAAGAGGCCTTGGGATGCAATAAGCATGGAGTTTTTGTTGGGACTGCCAAGAACACAAAGAGGATGCGATTCCATATTTGTGGTTGTGGATAGATTTTCAAAGAGGACACACTTTATCCCATGCCATAAGACCAGTGATGCAACACATGTTGTGAATTTGTTCTTTAAGGAAGTTGTGAGACTTCACGACCTACCCAGAAGCATTGTCTCGGACAGAGACATGAAATTTGTTGGTCATTTTTGGAGAACATTGTGGAAGAAGTTAGGGACACATTTTTCCTTCAGCTCAAATTATCACCCTCATATAGATGGATAGACTAAGGTGGTAAACAAAAGTTTGGGAAACTTATTGAGGATTCTGGTCACCGAGCACCATAATCAGGGGGGTCAGATTCTACCACAAGTAGAGTTTGCATACAATGACTCACCAAAAAAGAGAAATGGGAAGATCGTGTTCCAAATATTATATGTAATTCAACCTAGGGGAGTATCTGAGTTGAGAGACTTGGAACAAAGTGAGATCAGGAGCGCTGGAGCAGAAGATTTTGCTGCAGAAATGCAGAATCTCCATAGCCAGATCAGAGGGAAGTTGCAAATTCTAGCCAAGAGTACAAACGCAGAGCTGATCAACATCGTAGAGAAATTCAATTTGAAATAGGAGATCAGGTTCTAGCACATCTCAGGAAGGAAAGGTTCCCTAGGGGGACATATAACAAGATAAAGATGAAGAAGATAGGGCCATGTAAGATCTTGAGGAAGTTTGATGCAAACGCCTATGATATCGAGCTACCAGATGATGTGAGCATATCGCCCATATTCAATGTCTCAAACCTGTATCCTTACAGAAAGGATGGCATAGAGGGATCAACAGATCAAGAGAAGATTCAGTGGGAGAAACAAATTCCTATAGCAGAAAAACCATAGATGGAAAATATCATTGATCAGAGGATTAGTAAGAAGACCTGAAGGAAGACCTATTTTGAGTATCCGGTCAAGTCGAAGGGACATATAATAGAAGATTCCAATTGGGAGAGTGAATCTGATATCCAAAATCATGGAAAGTCGATGTAGGATCTCATGGACAGGAGTCCATGAATTTTTGCCCAGGGGAGTATGATGCAGGAGCATCGTCAGCAAGTACAAGTGGCAGGACAAATCAATGCTTGAGGACCAATTTGGAGTCTCTAATAATATCCAACACTGCAAATCTTTTGAATTTGATAGAAAAAAATAAAAGGAAAGATCCCGCGCATAGACAAAATGAGAACACGTGACCTGGGAATTTAACCCTAATCTTGATGTAACCACAATTAGGTAGCAGTTAGTTTGTTTCTTTTGTATAAAGAGAGGCTTTGTACGACCTAAAGAGGGGTTACAATAGTTGAGAGAAAGTAGGAATCTCAGAGCAATCACTGTTGTTTGAATTTTACTGTAACCATTTTATTGATTTTGAATGAAGATAACAAAGAAAAATTGATCCAATGTGTGAAGTTGTTGTTGTTTGTAATTTCCCTGTTATTGTGTTTGTTCAAGAATACATGAATCTTGTTATAGGTGTGTATATATTTGAAATGCTTGCATAAAATTTAAATCAATTTTCCCCATGAGCCAATGCAAGGTGTGCACACAGTCCACAAGGAGTGCGTTGACCGAGTCTGTCTCGACTCGTAATATCAAGAGGAATAGTGTAAGGTTTCTTTGCAGGAAGTGTAAAGCGACTATCATAAGGTGTGCACATTTGTCACAAGAACTCAAATATTGTGTAAAGATATTTTTCAAAGAGTGAAAAGGTATGGAATTCAACGAAGAGTTGAAGAGACTCTATAAAGAAGTCGAAGGACAAGAACAAAGGAATGCCAGGAAGGTTGGAAAGAATTATTTTCAAGAATGTTTGGATTTGAATTTGATGAATTTCTCAGAAAAGAAAGAAGTGCTTGGGAGATAGAAATATTTGAGGAGATCAAGCTCAGGAGGGACAACACTTTCCAGGAAGTGCGATCGAGACCCAAGAAACTGACTCGCAGAAAGGATAAAGTTTGAAACCTTTACATCTTTCTAAAATCTTCTAAGTTAGCAGAAAGCGTAAGCTTAGGGGAAAATATCTGGACAATCTGATCAACTTCCGGACAATGAGGAGTGAGCGCAAAGGAAAATATCTCAATCGCTCGATCTGAGCACTAGAGAAAATATATCATTCGTTCGATCAGAGCGCAAACAAAGGATCTCATCCATCTAATCTTCTCGCCTAAGGATCATATCCTTCCGATCAAGGTAAAGTGCACTAACATTAAATCTTTGAAAGTGTACAGGAGAATCAAACTTACAAAGTTATGAAATCATCAGAACCATCCATCGTCAAGGGGGACACATGGTGAGAGATCAACATTTCGCTGCTCATGACTCAGAGAATTCAAATGGTAGAGTTATAAGAACTTGCAAATTGCGAAATCACGATTTGATCACAATTGTTGATCGAAGGAGAAATCTGGACCGTTGATTGTCCAGGGAGATATCGGGAGTTCGAATATTGGGAGAAGGGAGGTGAGCGGTCTTGTTGGGTATATGTTATATTCTTTACATGTGTATGTGAGGGTGCGTCAAGTTCGACAACTACGTCTGACGATCCTGGATTAAGGGAATAGGGTTTTGGTATCTACGAAATACCTAAAAACATTTTATATATTGTATGGTGAATGGTGAAATTAGATATAATGAAAATAAGAAAGGTTTTCCCTAGTTGAGGGTTTCTGGTATAAATCTCTTTGTACAATGTGTATGAGCCATTAATTAATTTATGTTTTTCTTAAGAATCTACATGCATTTCTTTACTTCACAGGTTTAAAACTTACATGTTGTATCAAAGCTCGTTTTTGGCTTCAGAGGGACACCTTTGTTGTTGAGGGTTTGGCTCAGTCTTGATAGATCAAGTTTATCTTGGGTCTGTGATAAACCTGGGTTTAGTGGGAGATTTTGCAGTGGAGATTTGAGTGTAGAAAGAGGAATGGTGAGCTCTTCTAGAATCAATATAGAGAAGGTCAACGGTAAAAACTTTGAGCTATGGAAGCTCAAGATGGAGGACCTTCTTGTAGACAAAGAACAATGGATTGATGTGGATCTTGGTACACAACCTACTGGTATGTAGCCTAGTGGCACATAGTTGACTGGTACACAACCTAATAGTACACAACCTACTAGTACACTACCTACTGGTATGTCAAAGGAAGATTGGGAGAAGTTGGAAAGAAGCGCAAGGAGTACTATTCGACTCTGCCTAGCAGATTCGGTGTTGTTGAATGTCTCGGGAGAATCTACAGCCAAGGAACTATGGGATAAGTTAGTGACTTTGTATCAATCAAAGTCCCTGGTAAACAAGTTGTTTCTTAGAAAAAAGTTGTATCATCTTAGGATGGAATATGGAGATTCTGTGATAGAACATCTAAATGCCTTTAATACTCTAGTAAGTCAACTTGTCTCTATTAATATTACGATTGCAGAAGAAGATAAGTTTTATTACTTTGCTATATTCTTTTCCAGACTCTTGGGAAAATCTAGTTGTAGCAATTGGTAGTACCACTTAATCTACATTGAAGTATGAGGATGTAGTTGCATCCTTGTTATCTGAAGAGATGAGGTAGAAAATCATGGATGGTCATAACACAGCTTCTTTATTTGTAAGAGGGCGTACCCAAGATAGGAATCCTAGTAAGTCTTCGGGGGGGAGACCTAAATCTATAGGTAGTTCTAAGTCTCCAGGAAAATATTTGAGGAAATGCTGGAAGTGTGGTAAAATAGGGCATTATAAGAAATATTGCAAGTCTAAGAAGGTTGATAAACCAAAGGGATCTGATAGTACCTCTTCCCCAGAGGAAAAAACCTCCACTAAATAAGGAGGTGACGCTTACCTGGCATCTATAGGTACACATGCATACCATGATGTATGGTTGATCGACTTAGGTGCATCATACCATATGACTTCTCACAGGGAGTGGTTCTCTAAACATGAAAAATATGATGGTGGTGATGTATTCCTAGGAGATGACTCGATAACCAAAATCTTCAGACGTGGAAGGGTTAAGTTGTTGCTAAAAGATGGAAGGATTAGAACTCTCCCTGGGTTCTGCACATTCCAAAACTATCCAGGAGCCTACTATCTCTAAGCAAGTTGGATGATGTAGGAGTGGATACTGTATTTGGAAAGGGCACTTGCAAGATGGTACGAGGAGCAATGGTGTTGATGAGGGGAGTTCAATGTGGAACTTTGTACAAGTTGTTGGGAAGCACTTATACTAATGGGTGTAACATTTTTGTTGTCCTTGAGCAAAAAAATAAAGAAGACAAGACCAATATTGTCCCTGAAAAGAAGACCATGCTGTGGCATCAAAGACTGGGGCATATTGGAGAAAAGGGCCTTTGAACACTACACGATAAAGGCATGGTTGAAGGTATGTATAATTGCACTCTGGATTTTGATTTCTGTGAACATTTCATATATGGTAAACAAAATCGATTAATATTCCCATCTGGTGCTACAAGAGCAAAGGGGATCTTAGAATTGATACACAATGATGTGTTTGGACCGGTGCCTATTCCATCACTAGGTAAGTCTGTGTATTATGTTTCATTCATAGATGATTTCTCAAGGTACACATGGATTTATTTTCTTATAAAGAAATCTGGGTATTTGATAAATTTAAAGAGTTTAAGGCTCTGGTAGAAAATCAGACCGAGAAGAAAATAAAGGTATTGAGAACGGATAATGGTGGAGAATTCTGTGGAAATGAATTCAAAGAATTCTGTAAGAAGTGTAGTATAGAAAGGAATAATACTACTCCATACACTCCTCAACAGAATGGAGTTGTAGAAAGGATGAACATGACACTGATGGAAAAATAAAGGAGCACGCTCAACGATGCCGAGTTAGGACAAGAATTCTGGGCAGAGGCAGTGGGTACAACATGTTACCTAGTCAATCAATCACCTTCATCAACATTGGATGAAAAAACTCCACACGAGGTATGGACTGAAAAGAAACCCTCTCTTCAACATCTTAGAGTGTTTGGTTGTGATGCTTATGTACATGTTCCAAAGGAAAATAAGAGCAAGCTAGATAAAAAAATATGAAAAGTGTATCTTTATTGGTTATAAATATGGTTTGAAAGGTTATAAGCTTTGGAAACCAGAAACTAAGAAGATGGTTTATAGTTGGGATGTTGTTTTTAGAGAGGTAAAAGATGTGTCCAAACAAGAATTCCTACCATGGAAAGAGGAACCTGAGAAAATAGAGCTAGAGTTGGATGATACAAAATCTGAATCATCTAAAGAAGATGAAGTAGAAGAAGAAGAATAACCTCATACCCCAATATTGAGGAGATCAGTGAGAGAAAGAAGGAAACCAGAAAGGTATAGTCCGCCTGATTTTTGTTCCAATTTTTCTTTATCTATTACTGATGATGATCCCAGAACTGTCGGGGAAGCAGTGAACTTAGAGGATAGTAAACTCTGGAAGAAGGCCATGGTTGAAGAAATGGATGCCTTGGATAAGAATGAGGCATGGGATATAGTTGAGTTGCTAGCTGGAAGAAAATCTATTGGTAGCAAATGGTTGTTTAAGAAGAAGTTTAATACAGAAGGAAAAGAGGAGAAATACAAATCTCGGTTAGTAGCAAAAGGTTATTCTATTTCTAGAAAAAGGTTATTATGTTGCTAAGTTAACTTCTATTATATTACTTTCATCTATTGATGTTGCTTTTGATCTTGAAGTAGAACATATGGATGTGAAGACAACATTCCTACATGGGGATTTGGAAAAATAAATCTATATGAAGCAGCCAGAAGGCTTTGTAGTAAAGGGAAAGAAAGATTTGGTCTGTAAGCTAAAGAAGTCACTATATGGTTTGACGCAATCACCTAGGATGTGGTACCAAAATTTTGGCACACACATCCTTGGATTGGGATTTGTTAGATGTAGGGATGATCACTGTGTATATTCCAAGTAGGTTGGTAATCACTTCATTTCTGTAGTGTTGTATGTTGATGACATGTTGTTGGTAGGAAATAACATGGATGTTATCAAGGAGGTGAAATCGTAGCTATCCTCCAAATTTGACATGAAGGATCTCAGTGCTCCTAACTTCATTTTGAGAATGGAAATTAAAAGAGATCATACAAACATGAAACTCTTGTTGAATCAGAGAAAATATGTTGAGATGATATTGCAGAGGTTTAATATGCATGAAAGTAAACCGGTCATGGTTCTTATTCCTATAGGTGTAAATTTATCTACAGATCAGTGTCCCAAGACACATGAAGAAGAAGAGGACATGTCCCATGTTCCATATGCTAGTGCAGTTGGAAGTTTGATGTATGCAATGGTATGTACTAGACCGGACATTTCACATGCAGTGGGAGTTTTGAGTAGGTATATGTCAAAACCAAGGAAGGATCATTGGACAACAGTAAAGAGGGTCTTCAGTTATTTTTCGTGGCACTACCAATTATGGATTGTGCTACCAAGGAAGACCAGGATTGGATAGAGTGGTGGACATACATGGATTTGTTGATGCAGAATGGACTAGAGATTTGGATTGCAGAAGATCTATAAGTGGGTATGTGTTTAACCTATTTGGAGGAGAAATTAGTTGGATGAGCAAAATATAGGCTGTAGTGGCACTCTCAGCTACAGAAGCTGAATACATGGCAGCCATTCATGCAAGCAAGGAAGCAATATGGTTATAGAGATTGTGTCTAGGTATTGGGTTGGTACAACAAGCAGTGAGATTAGATTGTGACAGTTAGAGTGAAATCTTCTTGGAAAAGAACCCATCTTATCATTCGAAGACAAAACATATTGATGTTCAGTATCAATTTGTGAGAGACATGGTTGAGGAAAAGAAGGTGTTGCTGGGAAAGTTTGACACTTTGAAGAATGTTGCAGATTTATTGACAAAGTCTGTGAGCACAGAAAAGTTCTCCTGGTGTAGAGTAACAATGGGCATTGCTGGCTTGGATTGTTGACTATATAACTTTGTGGACACATGGATGTAAATAAAACAAGAAGTGGGATAATGTTGGGTATATGTTATATTCTTTGCATGTGTGTGTGTGGGCACGTCAGGTTCGACAACTGCGTTCCACGATCCCTCTAGTAGTTCTCTTTGTGTCGTGTGCGTCAGGTGCTTCTTAGGGGGGTCCAGGTATGCCCCCCCCTGGTTACGCGCAACATTCGGCACCGGGCGGTAGCTCGGGGAAGCGCCCCAAATTTTTTTTTGAGCGGTTTTTGCTATTTTTAGCAGATTTTGCTATTTTTAGCGGATTTTGCTATTTTTAGCAGTTTTCTAAATTAATCCAGGATTAAGGGATTAGGGTTTTTGTATCTTCAGAATACCTAAAAACATTGTATATATTGTATGGTGAATGGTGAAATTTGATATAATGAAAATAAGAAAGGTTTTCCCCGATTGAGGGTTTCTGGTATAAATCTATGTGTACTATGTGTATGAGCCATTGATCAATTTCTATTTTTCTTAAGAATCTATATGCATTGCTTTACTTCACATGTTTAAAACTTACAGTTCTTCCAACTTCGCAAAACGTGAAGTCTCGATTCACGAAGAGTTGATTTGAGCCATTAGATCACGGGGAGCTGTGAGTCGTTGATCTGGCGCACATGAATTTCAGTATATCGAGGATTGAAGGAGAGAAGTGATCAGCCTTCCAACTTTGAAAAACGCAAAAAGGAGACTTGGACCATTGGATTGCATGGATTGTGGATCGTTGATCTGACAAGTGAAACTCGCAAGTTTGAGGTTCAGAAGGATGAGCAAGCAAACTTCATGAGATGCGAAGTCACGAAACATGAAATCGGGAAGCGTTTTTCATTTAGGCAACTGGTCACAACCTTGGTCACGTAGAGGGAGGGTTAAGGAGAATCTCATGGGTTCCATAGAACCTATGTCTTAACAATAAGGGAGGCCTATTCAATTGATTGAAGGTCCTTGAGGGATTGAAGAGTCAACCAGGCTCAGTTTCTTGATCGATCCTAGACTGGGAGGTCGCACAGACCTTAGGAACGAAGGGGGGTCTGCACCAGGTTGGCCCTTTTCCATGATCATATTTCCACATTATAATATAATTAGAACCCCCAAATATTTAAAAAATTGTTAATGATAACAAAAAAATTGATTGCCACCCAAATAAAATCAACCTGAATGATCAACCTCCCACATTATTATAAAATTGGGACCTAAAATATTTAAAAAATTATCAAAGATAAAAAAATATATAATGCAATAAGTAGAGGTTGCTTAAAGAGGTGTTGCATAAGTACCCGCACACTATTAGTCGATGTTTATATTCAATTCAAATGGTAATCCACTAATAACGCTTCCCCGAGAGTTATCATTTTTATTGTGCAAAAGACTACCCGATTCTCTTCGCGTACCTCATATATGCAATTTGGTTGCTTGTTTGTTGTCACGGGTCGTGTGTTGTTTATAAACCCTGCAATATATCTGGAAGCTTTATGCCTTCCATCAATATAGATATTTTCTCCCTTATTTTTATCGTTGTTTATTAGTTGTATATAATTTATGGTGAGTGCATATCTTCACATACTTCGCATGTACCAGACTAGTCACATCCAATCGTTATAATTGTAACATGGTCCAACATAGTCCATCAATTTAGTTACTATATTATATTTTACAGTTATTCGATCCATGGAAAATATCCCCAGGCCATGCAGGGAGGATGATGCAATGCGATATGTCCTATTGTTGACAATGAAGTCAGTGTCTAACGAAGGAAGTTCCTTAGGTACCCATTGTTTCACCAGATTATTATACCTGAGTGGCACCTCTACGTCTCCTATGCTGTCATCATCATAAAAGCATGATCCTCCTTCAGCAAGAAAAAATTCCATGCGTATACAGAATTTTCTTCTGACTTTTTCACCTCTGGTCCTTGTTTGTGTATCATATCTACTAGATGCAATCACATTTACCTCTATTTGTCCTAAGCTTTCCTCACTTGAGGAAGAAATATCTCTGACAGGTACATGTTTGGTTGTACCTTCAGTTGCATGTGCACATGTTGTTAATGAGTAGTCCATCCTCATCCTAGTTCCAATTTTTGAATTTTTGTTTTCTATATTCAAATTTCTAAATACATTTTTTATATATTTAGTTTTGGATGCACAATTAGAGGGTGCAATTACCTAAATTAGTAGGAGCACTCATGCATGTGGATTCCCAACTTAGTGAAGGGTATGAATCTCTAGGTGGGTGCACCTTAATTCGTCTCGCTTATCCATGCAAGCAATATGCACTATGGTTAGATTTCACACTACGAAATTTTTTCCATCCATTTATATTCATTGTACCTCTCTTATTACTAGTTTATAAAGGAGAATTAAGGAAAACCACTTTATGTTCCAAGAGTTGAGTTTTGAGCTATAGCTTTAGCTTTCTATTTCAGATTTAATATAAAATCAATGATGATGTTTTGAGTCTTTATATTAGAATGTTTGTTGTTTTAATTATCAATGGCATGCATTTGTAGGTTAAAGTAATCTATAACATAAATTTTGATAAGTGTTTCAACTTTAGTGATTTATAGTTTTAGGTTAGTTTCTAGAGTGCAAAATCTTCTCAACATGGTCAAATGTTTTATCGTATTAGAGTGAATTTAATGAAACATTCTAGGAATTTGTGTATGTATGGTAGGGATGCTACCTATGATAGGGATATATTGAGAGGTTTTAGGGATGAGATGTTAAAGATATGTTCTTTATAATATCATTCTGGTCTTGTGATAGGTTGTTGTTGGGTTGCTGACATATTTTGTTTAGCATATTGTTCTAGGAGCAATGGTATGACTACATTTAGTCTTAGATATGAATACAAATTTTAAATTTCCCTCTAACTTCATCCCATGGAAGTGTTAAACATAGATGATGATGGAAGACTATGATCTTTGGTATTCTTTGGAGATGGTAGAGACTACCAATCATGTGTTGTTATTAGAACATAAAAAGAAGATGGCCAAGAATTAGGGGTAACACCCCTAATTCTAGGGATTCAAACAAAACTTTTCATTAAAACTATGCTTGTTGTAGATGCATTGCAGAGAAAAATGTCATCACCTTTCCATATGGAACAAAATGGACCCTGAAGAACGACCATTTGTACTAGATATGCTTACTCAAGTTGAGGAAATGCTCATAGAAAGAGTGAATCCAATAATGCAAGTAATCCACACAAGTGGTGGACAATAAAAATATAGTATTCACACTATCAATTTCCCATAGGACATGAGTACAATTATCAATTACTTGCCTCACCAAATTGAGGACTTGGAAATATTGCTTGTGAGAAGAAACAACTCTTACCAAATATATTATGATTTTTTTGATAGTAGATATCACATTATGGAAAGTTTGAAGTACAAGTTAGAACATGATTCTTATTATAAGGATGTCCAACTAACCTAACCACAATTTATTATTTTCCTATTGAACTTACAAACATACCTCCCATGATTCACCTTGTCACAAGTAATATTCAAGAACCACAAAATAGCCACATAGAACTTCATGAGGGATACAATGCCTCTATTAACCCACAAGACTAGAAACCATTATATTTTGTAGACATGCTCCCAAATGCATGTAGAGAGTTAGAAGAAATAAATATCTACTTGCAATCTACAAATTACATATCCACTAATTCCATTGATTGACCACTTGTTGGTTTGTCACCTATCAATGAATACAACACGAATAGACTCTTTTATATGGTCTTCCCCACCCCCTTCCTCTTAGGGAATAACATGTTCAAACAACCATGAATTAAGGAAATTGAAATGAAATATTATGCTTCACACCTATTCAATTACCATGATAATATATTTGGTAGACATCCTAGATTTTTTTTATTTCTTTTACAACTTTATGATGTGCCATCATAGCCAATAAAAAAATGTTTTCTTTGTGAATAAAAACATTGAGTACAATTTCCCAACATATATTGGAGATATTTTCCATCACTTTCAACACTACCTAACGACACACTCACAGAACAAACTATGAACTTTGACTCATCTCTCCATGGAACAAGATCATTCTAAAACAAATAAAGGAATGAACTAATAGATATGATCACACAACTAGGCACTCCAACATTTTTCTTTAAACTTAGTGAAACAAACACCAAATGGAATGATTTACACAAGGTCATGACCGACAAAGCTCCATCTAATGCAAATTAGCAATGCGATTGGAGAATTCAAAACATTATCATAAACCCACATTTCACATATTTGTACATGCACCATAGATTCACAATGTTTCATGAAGAGGTCCGAGAGAAATGCCTCCATGCAAAATAATACTAGTACAATTTAGACATCTAACCCTATTTCCCACACTCTTGTTAACTACAACTCTTGTATTCACATGAATATTCTTATAATTATTGTTTCATGTTGGTATCAATGGAGGAATGTATGGTCCACCCATATTCATAGTTTCATATGGTTGGAAAATGCACAAGATATGAACAAATTTCATTGGGAGGAACTAATTGGTAAATGATACAAAAAAATTATTTGATAAATATGTTATATCTTGAAACTCATGAGATATCAACCATCGGAATATCCAATTCCATCGTTCGATTATTGATGATACCTACATGCTAATAATAATATAAATATTCACATCCAATCCACTTCAATACTATGAGAAACTCTTTAACCATGTTAAACAACATACAAAATGCAAGGAATATTCATATTTGCAAAAGAAAGGTTCCACCCTTAATTGTTGGTATAAAGTTCCATGGGAGTTTCATGCTACATCTACCATGTTCATTGACAAGCATGATCATCAAAAGTACAACCCTGCTCAAAATGATGATATATTAAACATCCACAACTATGATATATTGACTTCCAACATGTTCTCTGTCATCATGTTGTGATAAAGTACATTTACAAGTATGCAGCTGAAGCAAAGGAAAAATAAAAAAGTTATCACCATATGCTAACCAAAATCTCCGAAGTTGCGGCTACACAGGACCCTGTTGTAATTGCAATTCAAAATTTATTTACAAAAACGATTGTTGAACATGATTAAGGATCATAAGAAACATGCCACATGATAAAAAAAACTTCCCTTAACAATTTTTAGTCAATAATTTATTTCCTTGAATGTGATTCGAAATATTTTAGGCATGTCCCACTTAATGCAAGTGACACACTTTCAACACCAAGACTCAATGGCACATACATGAAATGGCGTATTTTTTTAGATCCATCGTCACTTATTGATGTCGCAAGAACTTGGTCCTTTGATGCTCCTTAGACAAAGGAAAAGTGGAAAAAAAGGGAACACACCATGCTTGTCCATGTTTTTCACCGATACTTTACAATTCCTTCTATAGATTCAGATTGTTATAGCCTCGAGGTTAGCTCAAGCAACCTTGAGCCAGATGTGAGATATCGCCCCTGAAGTTGGGGAGGTCAAAATTTCAACTCCATTAATCCCCTTGAGGTTTGGATCCATACTTAGGGTTGATGGTTACCTCGTTTACCATGCATGGATCACGGGGAAGTACTCGAAGGTTTTTTCACATGATGTTTTCCCTAGGAAAAAAGATTTAGATTGTTATTCCGATTTTTGTTGGAGTGATATCTTTCTCTACAAACATTTTCATAGTATTTCCATTGACATTGGTTTCTCCAATTAAGAAATTATTGAAAATTAAGAACAAATAAAAAAAATCATATAATGCATGACATATTAACTAAAAACTTGAACAACCTCAAAACAATGATTCTGTAGATATTCTTGATGATGAAATGGATGTCAAATGTCACATAGAATTATATGAATGGGAAGTCATATCACAACTCCACTCTAGCAACACCATCCAACTTATTAACCTCGACATGCTTGGTCATCGTGACTTTGACAACAACCATGATTGGAACTATTCCTCTATCATTGTATACTTACAAGATACAATGATACATTTCATAAACTTCAATTTATTAAACCACCAATTTCAACATGTTCAGTGTTAACTCTTCCATTCCCCTTCACAAGACTCCTTATCCCCCACCCAACACTTAGCTTACAACATTTTTCTAACCCACTTTTCAAAAAATGAAAACAACCCTACATTAAAAATGATCATCCACGATACTATAGGCATATAAAAGTCATACTTAATTGGATGCATTAAACTGTGAGTCTTTAGAAAATCACCAAGTCTGAGATCACCTTCTTATGAGTTGTAATCCTTATCTACTGATGAGGTATCATCCTTATCCACTAACAAGTTTTCAGTGAGATCTAGATGTAGGGGTGGTTAGATACATGCACTATAAATTGGTATCATTGGATGAATACATGTGTTGAATATGGCTTTTTTCCAAATCTTGTCTTGTGTTGTGATTTGTCTATTTCTTAACAGGGTATTAGAGATTATTGAAAATTGGTTGGGTTGAGTGAGTTATGAGCATGTAGATTATATTCCTTCACTCTTGTTTCTTCAAAGCCTTGCTTAGGGGTGGCATATACAATATATTCCCATGGTAGGGTGGAAAATGGCTCGTACACAACCAATTTTTTGGACTACATTATGTTAAAACTTAAGTGCTCTATTTGTTTCTATGAATATGAAATTTAATGGTATTCAATATTTCTCTCCTCTATTGCATATTCCCTGTCTTTGTCGCATCCATTAAAGGGGTATAATTGATCTAAAATTGAAGAAGACTTGAAATACTTGAAATTATTTGCAATGTAAATGTTATGTGTTTAAAGAAAATGGATCAGTTTGCAACACATAGATTAAGGAATTACTTATGAAAAATACACATAGACAGGAGCATAACCAATAAACATAAGCACATAAACACAACAATTTGATAAAGGAGTTCACCCCTCTCTTGGGCTATATCTCCTGGTCCAGCTTCCAATGGATCATTATTATTAATTGCTCAAAGTGCTCAAAAACATGTCTTACAATGCTCAAACTGACAAACCAACTGCTCCAATGGCTTCAGAGCGTAAAAAAAACCCTTGTCTGGGCTCTTTCGACACCTCAATCGGTCGAAAAACAAAGAAGTTAGGCCTCTTGGAAGTCTCCCTCTTCAAGATTGCTGTCTCTGCATCTACAAATTGCACCCTTGTTGTTTGAACCTGGCTCACACGCAAATTTAAGCGTGAAAACCCAGCACCGGGCGCAACCATGCAAATGGTGCAAACCGTAGGACGATTAAGGGCGTGCCAACCCCTAACTGCCTAGCACCTGGGCGTATGGGTCATGTGACCGCACAGATTGGCAAAAGTGGTTAATGGTTACAACGGGCTTAACGTCCCCCACTCTTCGGTTAGGGCCACATGGCAATAAAGCAAAGGACCACGGGCTATGTTAAACCCTGCGCCAACCGTTACAACCGCGTGCATTATACCATGGTTATATGTAATGTAATAAGACCACGGGTCAGGGCTAAGCCCCGACCTGACCTCCTTTCCGTTTTAAACAATAAACAAATTTAAATATTGTTGAAACCGTATAATAAACAAGAACCAATTGATGGCTTGTTGGTAGGGCGGCCATTGTTAAACCTTACGCCGGTGGGGGAGGTTCTGGGGTTGAACCCCACGGACTCCATTACATTTTATTAACATACAACCAACCAATTCTGGGGTGCCATGTGGTAGCCCATGATTGGGCCACGTGGCACCCAATCATTGACCAAAACAATGCCACGTGTCAACACATCATTCACCTTCAACAACCAACCAGATTCTACCACATCATCAGATTCCATGTCATCGTATGGTCTGTATGGACCTGCCATGTCAGTCTGTACGGACTATACGGACTTTACAATCAGCATCATTTTTTTTACCTATTTGACTTGACGAACAAATCGCTATATCTCTCGCTCTCGACGTCTGTTTGAGACGAAACGAGTTGCGTTGGGTTCGTAATGATGAGGCCTACGCTCTCATCTAGTTTGAAGTGATTCTGAGCACTTTGAATTTTTGAGCAAAATTTGATCCCCTGATCACACCTCCCCATTGGGAAGCTTTTGGACCTCCAAAAGACTATTCTTAGTCTATGTGAAGATGAGGGTAAAGTTCCCTCACCCTTCCAACCTCAATCCACTTGGCCTTGCTTGGATTTGTCCCTTTAAGACCAACTCGCAAATACTCCACATTTCCTCGTTTTGAAGTTCGCATTCTCCTGTCAAGGACGGTGTCTTCCTGTAGTTCTGTTAGATACTCTGGAGAAAAATAATCTATGGAAGGAATCTGAACATGCTCTCCTTGATCATCAATCAATGGAGGCTCATACAACTTCAAATTATCAACATTAACAATTACATACATTTGCATATAAGGAGGCAAATCTAAACGAAAAGCATTGTTACCAATCTTGTCGATAATCTTGAAAGGACCATATCGAATTGGTTTCAACTTTTTACCTTCTCCTTTAAGCCTCTCCTTGCTGATGTAAAGCCAAACT
>ML796022.1:159852-175707 GCA_009831015.1 Picea engelmannii | reverse complement strand
GTTTGACTATCCCCTTTATAAGTTGAGGGGTCTAAGTGGTGCAGTATTTAGAGCATGCATACATCATTGTTGAGAAGGAAATTGACTTTCCCCACATCAAAACCTTACAATGAAAATTTTAGTTCCAATGCGCGGCTGTCACTATAGACAGAGGCGCGTGCGCGCGGCAGAGAGATGACAGTTCCAGCGCATGCGCGCGCCTGTTTGGCGAAATGCACGCGCGCTTGTGATAAATTACCAATTCTCTCGATTCTGCTGTGAATCAACCGGTTAACAGGCCGGCGAAAGCCAGTTTGAGTCCCTGCAAGTTAAAAACAACAAAAGGAAAGAGAATTAAACCCAATTGAGGGAGGATTTGATACCTAAAATCCCCAGTGGAGTCGCCAGTTTGTTCGCGTTCAAATGGTCACCAGGTGAGAAAAATGGAGAGCACTCTGCATACCCTGTTGGGTTCATCAGGGCAGAACATCTGTGGTAGCATGGGGTTAACAGAAAACAAAACTGAATACAATCTAACTATCAATTGAAAGCAAATAACACTGCGAAAATAAACAAAAACATCAAACATAAGACACGGGGGTCATCAACGGTTTCAGGCTTGGTATATTAATGAAACCAGAGCACACGCTGAAGAAAGAGACCGGGGTTCCTTCTCCCTCCAGCGGAAGGCTCTTCGGGGCCCTCAACACAATGCTTTCCTTACAAATGAAGAGAACTGAACTGAGTGGTGAAAGAACTCTGGGTTATGCGGCTGATGGATTGTTTGTCAAAGGTTGAGCTCTGAATCATCTGGACAACATAACATTGCTTCGAATTCCCTGCCAAAATAGTGTCCCCTCATGGCCTTTTATAACAACTTCACGGGCGGTCGCATAACTTTCTCCAAGTGTGAATAGGGGCAAATTAGGGTTTATTTAGGTCATTCATTCGCCGATTTTGCAGAGCCAGATCTGATTTGAGGGTCAAATCATCTTGGGGGCCGGTCTGTGGGCGGTCAGGAGTCCGACTTATGCAATTAATGCACCGTATTAACAAATGCATGGGTTTTTATGTTGACAGTCGCGCATCATGCGCGCATGTGCTAGAAACACGTTTTTTACCCACGCATGTGCGCGCGCATCAAACTACTGTAAAGCGCCCTTCAATTTTTGGTTACTTTGTATAGTTTTTTTGCCCTTCTTGAGTGCTGTGAAACTAATTCAGTGCCATGAGTGACTTCATTGCTGTTTTGATGATGTGGAGTTCTTGTTGCCATGTGCAGACGAAATTTCAGTGATAACAGCTTGGATCTAACAGTCACTGAGTCATCTCCACAACCATAATTGTACCCGTACTACATGCAGGGATTCAACGATCCAGATCATTCTATCTTTAACGACTATGATCAAATCGTGAAATCGCATATCGCGATTTTGGAGTTTTCGTTGTGATTGAACACGGGACTCGTGAAACTCCGATTCTCGATTCTCCGATGAGCATAACTCCGACAGTGCCCGATCCTATGCCACCTGTCCTTGCGAATGGACGGTCCCTATTCCTCCAGGATTTCTCCTCTGCACAATAGGACTTAACTCCTGCGCTTAACCTTTTCACAGCTTCTGCATATCTGATGGCTATCGGCCTTTCGAGAAATTTGAATGGGATCAAACAATGACCATCTTCCTTCTCCTCTGCAACCACCTGTATCTCGAGATTTTCTGCGTGCGTCTTCTTCCATGTTGTTCCTCCTGAGCTTTACGTTCGAAACTCTTATTCTGTCATCTTTTCTGTTGTCATCAATGACAATCATTCACTGTCTGTTCACTGAATTTTCCAACAGGATCTATTGTAAAGGAAGAGGTTACAACATAGGAAAAATACAAGGAAGAATGCCACTTGGTCATTGAGGGATTGTGTGAGGAGGAGGAGGCATCGATGTAATATTGGTAACTAAATGGATACCACCCATTGTAGTCAAAGTGTGCTATAAACGGATCATTATATAATTTTTTAGAGGCCATGTTAATACTCCAAATGTATCTAATTTAGACTCAGATTTGGGTTGAGATTGAAAAGTGTTAAGTTGAGAACATACATTTTGTTTCATAGAAGTGTCTTGTTGATATGAAATATCTTGTATTAGGCAAGTTCCATTTCGAGAGGTAGAGTCTTGTTTTGCGATTATATATGGGTAGATGAAAGATGTACTAAGATGGATTATATATGGTCATGTACTAACATGTTATGTATCAGATGCAATATGTAGAAATGATGGAGGAACTAGTGAGGGAAATGGATCCACTTGATAAGAGTGGGATGCAAGGTGAGAATAATGATGGAGTATCCAACAAAGGAATGATAGGTGAATAAATATAGAAAGAAAGAAGAACTAAGAACTAAAACTTAATAACTAAATGGAAAGGATATGAGGGCCACGAGAAAAGAAAATATGCAAGACCACAAGGACATGACAATAATCAAGGTGAGGTAGAAACAACAAGGGCACGCCAAAGGTGACTTTAAGTGAGGGTGTCAATAATATAGGGAGGAAAAGAGGGAGGGAATGAACACATAGAAATGGAGGGGGTGTCCTTTCAAGTGTTCCTTTTTGGAGCTCCTAGAGGTGATTAATTTCCATATATATAAAATTTGAGAAGGACAAATACCAAAAATATACTAGTCTATTAAATAATATAGAACAATCCCACAGAGGATTGAAACATAATGGTGGACCACAAAGATTGATCTATAGTATATAAAATATGTAAAAATTACTTAATGCATGATATTGCATGAAGTGACCTATTTTCCTTCTTATGTTCACTCTTTAGGCACCTTAAACATCCATTGGGTGTCTTTACTTTGGCCCAAGTTGGTCTAGGCATGTCTTGTTTTCTTATTGGTTTGCCTCACCTTTTCAATGTTGTATCTATTTGAAATGTTTTAGCTTTCCTTCTAGAACGAACAAGAGGTAAGCCAATAGGGTATGAGATTGGAATAAACTCAAACAATAGAAAACCTTTGATATGCAGCAAATGAATTAGTAAAATAGGTACCTCCTACAGGTTGGTTGCTTGGTACAAATTGTAAGTGTTTTGCATTATAAATTTAATTAGTGCGCGCCCTTACTTGAACATGTATCAACATACCAAGAATACCCCAAAGGATGGTAATGGATAAGGGTTCCAAATCATGGTCTAAGGATTAACACAATCATACAAAAAATCCAATGATAAGATTTTTCTCATTCATGTAGACAATTTCAATCACATGTTTCATCAAATAGTTTAGGTGCAACCTTATATAATCAACTTGACGCTGGAAACACATATAAAATTTAAACACAAATGTCTAAATTCATTTTCATAACAAAGAATGTGTATTTCCAAGCGTATACCACTTGGTAATGTGAATATAAACCAACTTGAAAACAAACATTCCTAAGGATTTTGTGTGAATCTAGGAATTTTCATTGAGACATTTATTCAAATAGATTGTATGCAATCTAAAATACCAACTCAAACTTGCAAAGATCATAACCCATATTTAGGAAGTGCGTTTCATTGTCATGTATCTTGGTCTTCGAGCATAAAATGCATCCATAGGGTTGAGTTCCACCATGCCAATATTTCTCCCATACGCCCAAAACTTAAACCACTAACCATCAATATCGATACGTGTTAAGGGGTGATATTGGAAAGCGATTTCAGAAAACAAGGCGGGAGATCAATGCTTCATCAAGGATGAAATTCTAGCATCAACCATTGTAACCAAACTAGGAGAAAATTTGTAATGAACCAATCAATTCATTCACTTGAGCATCCATAGTAAAAGGAAAAATTATTGATTTTGGTGGCATTGCTTATGTCCTTTGTCACTAGGGTCTCCTCTTTCACTCGCACTGTGGGATAGCTACGGTATCTGGCTCTGTCACTCACACTATAGGCTAGCTAATGTATCCTCTATCACTCACACTATCCTCTAGTGTATTCTATGTCGCTAAGGTCTCCTCTTTCTCTCGCACTGTGGGCTAGTTAGGGTATTCGACTTTGTCGCTCGCACTATAGGCTAGCTAGTGTATCCTCTGTCAGGATTCTTGGGTTCTCTCTTGTTGTTGGGGTCAATTCTCTCTCTGTCACTATTGGGAGATTGAATGTCTCCACTTGGCCATGAAATCCCAGGTTTGGTTTCGTTCAATTTTTTCTATATTTTTTTATTTCATATTACACAATATAATACATATTATATTAATTATAACAAAATATAATATAAATATATAAATATAATTAATATAAATTTAAATATAAATATATAAATTATATATTATGTATAACACATATTTAATAAATAATTATATATTATATAATTTATTTATATTATATAGTGGGCCATTTATAATTAATCATTTATATTATATTATATATTATATTCTCATACATTTCATTGAGATTATTTTTGTGAATCCATATTTATGAGAATTTTAGTGATTAGTGGTCTTGGGGTAAGTGACTATAATGGTTAGGAGTTATATAGGTTAAATGTTATATCCATAAAGGGGGTTTAGTGGTTATAGGCATTATTGGGGTTAAATATTATGAATTCTAGATTTTCAGATATAGGGTTAAATTCTTAAAGTGGGATAGTTATTGATTTTAGGGGTTATGGGTTATAAGGGGATATAGGGTTGAGATTTCGTATAGGTGAGTTGAAAAGAGATATAACATTAAGGATTATAGGAGTTAGATCTTACTAGTTATAAGGTTTATGTTGAGCATACCAATTATAAGAGTTATGTATATTGGGGCCTATGGGTTACATGGGTTAGGGATTATCATTATTTGTTAGGTTAAGGGTTACATGGTTTATGGTTTATAATATATTATGGTTAGGGGGCATAAGGGATGTAGATACGTGTCATAGGTTAGGATTTATATGTTATATCTTAGAAGTTTTCCTTTTCACAAGATGAATACCGGAGGGAACAATCGTGGGTCAAGTATATAGAGATATAGGGTTAAGATTTCATATGGATTAGTTTAAAAGAGATGTAGCATTAAGGTTTATAGGAGTTAGGTACTAGTGGTTGTAAGTTTTATGTTGAACATACCAATTGTAAGAGCTATGTAGGTTGGGGTTTAGGAATTATATGGGTTATATGGGTTAGGGATTATCATTGAGGTTAAGGCTTAGATGGTTTAGAGGTTATAAGAGATGATGGTTAGGGGTCATAAGGGATTTATATAAGGGCTATATCTTAGGAGTGATACAAGTTAAAATTTTAAGGTATTAGGAGTTATAACATAAGATTTAGATGGGTTATTTGTTAAGGGTTATAGGGGTTAGGTATAAGGGGTTATGAGGGTCAAGGGTTCGGTGTTATATGTTATAGGTTATATTTTATAAGGGATATATGGCTTGGGAATTATAGTTATTAGTGGTTTTAGGGTAAGTGGCTATAATGGTTAGGAATTATACATGTTAAATGTTATATTCCTTAGGGGAGTTTATAGGTTGTAGGCATTATTGGGGTTACAAATTTTTCATTATATACATTTTTAGGTTAAGGGTTATTACAACCAAGGGTTTATAAATTGTAAGAATTAAGGGTTAGTTGTGATAGTAATTAAAGGATGGTGTTGATAAGAAGTTATAAGGATAGAGAGATATGAATTATAGAGAGTACATGTACATGAATTTAGGATTATAGGATTTACATGGATTAGGGATTGTATGAGTCAAGGGTATTATATGTTATAGATGATAGGTCATAGGGTTATGGTTCATAATAGTTTGGAGTTCATCGCAATTTAGAATTTTTGTGGTTAGAGACTAGAATACTAGTGTTTATAGAGGTTAGGAGTTAATGGTTTTATAGGTTAGGGATTAGAATAATAGTGTTTATAGGGGTTGTGTTTCAAATTATAGAGTTCAATGTATATGGGTCATAGAGGTTATGGGTTTTACAGAGGTTTTAAGGTAAGGAGTTAAGGGTTGTAGGGATTGTTAGGAGTTACACATGTTAAATTTTGTATTTCGTAAGGGTGTTTAAGGGTTGTAGAAATTATAGAGGTTACAAATCATGCATTATATATTTTTGGATATAGGGTTAAAGTCTTGAAGTGGGATTTTGGATTTTAGGGGATGTATATTGTCTTTTAGCCATTTATTTTAAAATTCATTTGAGACACACATTCCTGCATCTAGTACGGCAAGGGCATGCAATAACGTCGATAAACAAGTACTTGATAAATTGCACAAGCTTCATCAGTTATTTCTTGTCTTTTTTTTTTCTCTCATCTAAGTGCTTTTTTGCTCCATATATAAAGAATATAATTATAAGTACATAATCATTATTTAAACGAGACTAATTGGCATGATGTTGGTTTTGAACTACATAGGCGATGAATATAAAGAGCACAACCATGTCGATGGGTATGTTGGGAGTTCCATGCATGACATTAATTCGAGAAAATTCAAATGAAATGAGGATGAGAACAAATATATAGAGTAGGCATCTGATTCATATTTGAGTCTGGAAACCCTCCCATATCATCGATGCATGCGAAGAGTCTATCCATGTCAAATTTCAGTGCATACAAAAATAGTTTGAAAAAATTTCAACGTTGGTCCCATTCATAGGTCACTTTTTCACATGCGTAGTCCCAATACAATGTCTTTTAAATGTTCCTTTTAAAAAAGAACTTGATAAATTGCACAAGCTTCATCAGTTGTTTCTTGTCTTTGTTTTTTCTCTCATCTAAGTACTTTTTTTTCTCCATAAATAATATAATTATAAGTACGAAATCTCATCTAGAACCTTCTTCTTTCCACCAAAATCATGGGCCTAATTGGCATGATGTTGGTTTTGAATGACATAGGTGATTACTATAAAGAGCATGACCATGATGATCGGTATGTTGGGAGTTCCATGCATGAAATTAATAAGAGAAAGTTCAAACGAAACGAGGACAATATTGGATATATATAGTGTGTGTGTGAATCATATTTGAGTATGAAAAGCATCTCATATCATCAAGGCATACAAAATAAATTTCAAATTTTAGTGCATACAAAAACAATTTGAAAAAATTTCAACATTGGCCCCATTTACAGGTCATTATTGCCCATGTCCAGTCCTAGTATAATGTATTTTAGTTGTTTCTTTTAAAATTCCTTCATGATGCACTTTCCTGCATCTAGCACTGCAAGGGAATGCAATAAAATTGATAAAAAAAAAGTACTTGATAAATTGCACAATCTTCTTTAGTTATTTCTTATCTTTGTTTTTTTCTCTCATCTAAGTACTTTTTTGCTCCATAAAGAATATTACTACGAAATCATTATTTAAATATGAAATATCATCTAGCTCCTTCTTTCCACCAAACTCATGGGCCAAATTCTCAAATTTTTGAATAGTATATAGATGAATGATGGTATAAATATGAATGGGATTTCTTTCAATGACAACCATCTACAGATCATGAAGAAAGAAAATAATATGTTGGATATCCTTTATATATATGTAAGGATATATTGGATGGTGTATATATAATCACAATCGAAGAGGCAGTATATTCGTTTGATAGTACACACATTCTCGCATCTAGTACTATAAGGACATATTTTTATGGTGTTGATTAAACAATGAACAAAAAAAGAGGGATTTTTCATCACAACTATGACACACATACATTGTATATACAATGTAGAACCTGAAATAAAAATGAAGAAAGACTGATGCAAACTTAAAATGTGTGTCAACCAATTTGTGTACTTTGAAAGAAAAATAGGGTTTATGGTTTACATGATTTATTGATGATGGAAACAAGTGGGTGTGCGAGTCAAATTTGAGTGCAAAAACCCTCCCATATTGTTAAGGCATGAAAATAGTCTATCCATGTCAAATTTCAGTGCATATAGAAACACTTTGAAAAAATTTCAATGTTGGCCCCATTCACAAGTGACTTTTTCCCATGTCTAGTCCTAGTACAATGTCTTTTCGTTGTTCCTTTTAAAATTCATTCGACATTACACACGTTCCCACATCTAGTACTGCAAGGGAATATTTTTATGTTGCTGAGTAAACAATGAATGAAACCGAGGGATTTTTCATCACAACTATGACACACATACATTGTATATATAATGTAGAACCTGAAAGAAAAATTAAGAAAAGATGATGCAAACTTAAAACTTGTGTCAACCAATTTGTGTACTTTGAAAGAAAAATAGGGTTTATGGTTTACATGATGAATTGATGATGGAAACAAGTGGCTGTGTGAGTCAAATTTGAGTCCATAAACCCTCCCATATCGTCAAGTCGTGTGAATAGTCTGTCCATGTCAAATTTTAGTGGATATAGAAACAATTTAAAAAAATTTCAATGTTGGCCCCATTCACAGGTCATTGTCGCCCATGTCTAGTCCTAGTACAATGTATTTTTCGTTGTTCCTTTTCAAATTCGTTCGACAGTACAAACACTCCTGCATCTAGTATTGTAAGGGCATATTTTTATTGTGTTTATTAAACAATGAATGAAAAAGAGGGATTTTTAATCACAACTATGACACACATACATTGTAGAACCTGAAAGAAAAATGAAGAAAGGATGATGCAAATTTAAAACTTGTGTCAACAAATTTGTGTACTTTGAAAGAAAAATAGGGTTTATGGTTTAGATGATGAATTGATCATGAAAGCAAGAGGGTATGTGAGTCAAATTTGAGTCCAAAAACCCTCACATATTGTTAAGTCATGCAAATAGTGTATACATGTCAATTTTCAGTGCATACAGAAACAATTTAAAAACATTTCAACATTGGCTTGATTCACAGGTCATTGTTTGTCATGTCTTGTTCTAGCACAATGTCTTTTTGTTGTTTCTTTTCAAATTCGTTTGACAGTACACACGTTCCCACATCTAGTACTACAAGGGCATATTTTTATTGTGTTGATTACACAATTAACGAAAAAAGAGGGATTGTTCATCACAGCTATGACACACATACATTATATATACAATGTAGAACCTAAAAGAAAAATGAAGAAAGGCTGATGCAAACTTAAAAATTTTGTCAACCAATTTGTGTACTTTGAAAAAAAATAGGGTTTATGGTTTACATGATGAATTGATGATGGAAAAAAGTGGGTGTGTGAGTCAAATTTGAGTACAAAAACCCTCCCATATCGTTAAGGAAAGCGAATAATCTATCCAGGTCAAATATCAACGCATATAGAAATAGTTTGAAAAAATTTCAACACTGGCCCCATTCACAGGTCACTGTTGCCCATGTTTAGTCCTAGTACAATGTCTTTTCATTGTTCCTTTTAAAATTTGTTTGAAGGTACACACATTCCTGCATATAGTGTTGCAAGGGCATATTTTTATGGTGTTGATTAAACAATGAATGAAAAAGAGGGATTTTTCATCACAAATGACACACATACATTGTATATACAATGTATAACTTGAAAGAAAAATGAAGAAAGGATGATGCAAAATTAAAAGTCGTGTCAACCAATTTGTGTACTTTGAAAGAAAAATAGGTTTTATGGTGTACATGATGAATTGATGATGGGAACACATGGGTGTGTGAGTCAAATTTGAGTCCAGAAACCCTCCCATGTCATTAAGGCAAGCTAATAGTCTATGCATGTCAAATTTCAGTGCATAAAGAAATAGTTTGAAAAAAATTGAACGTTAGCCCCATTAACATGTCATTGTTTCCCATGTCTAGTACTTCACATGTTCCTTTCAAATTCATTGTTTCTTTTCAAATCCGTTTGACAATACACATGTTCCTGCATCTAGTACTGCAAGGGAATATTTTTATGGTGTTTATTAAAAAATGAATGAAAAAGAGGGAGTTTTCATCACAACTATGACACACATACATTGTATATACGATCTAGAACCTGAAAGAAAAATGAATAAAGGATGATGCAAACTTAAAACTTGTGTCAATCAATTTGTGTACTTTGAAAGAAAAATAGGGTTTATGTTTTAGAAGATCAATTGATGATGGAAACAAGTGGCTTTTTGAATCACATTTTAGTCCAAAACCCGCCCATATCGTTAAGGCATGAAAATAGTCTATCCATGTCAAATATCAGTGCATACATAAACAATTTGAAAAAATTTCAACGTTCGCCCCATTCACAGGTCACTATTTCCCATGTCTAGTCCTAGTACACTGTCTTTTTGTTGTTCCTTTTAAAATTCATTCGTCAGTACACACGTTCTTGCATGATCTAGTATTGCAATGGAATACATTTATGGTTTTGATTAAACAATGAAGGAAAAAGAGGTATTTTTCATCACAACTATGACAATCATACATTGTATATAAAATGTAGAACCTGGAAAAACAATGAAGAAAGGATGATGCAAACTTAAAACTTGTGTCAACCAATTTGTGTACTTTGAAATAAAAATAGATTTTATGGTTTACATGATGAATTGATGAAGGAAACAAGTGGGTGTGTGAGTCAAATTTGAGTCTAAAACCCCTCCCATATCCTTAAGGCATGTGAATAGTCTATCCATGTCAAATTTTAGTGCATACATAAATAGTTTGAATAAATTTCAATGTTGGCCCCATTCACAGGCCACTGTTGCCCATGTCTAGTCCTAGTACAATGTCTTTTAGTTGTTCCTTTTAAAATTCGTTCAACAATACACACGTTCCTGCATATAGTACTGCAAGGTCATATTTTTTTTATTAATTGGGTTAGTTTCCATTGATGTCAACCCTTGAAGAAAGTCTGATAGCATAAAGGTTTGGGTAATGGAGCCAGGTTTGTTTGATTGATAATGGTATGAGTTTTGATATATTTATAGGTAAGAATATTCTAGATGGATAGTACATGTCATGCCATTTCCGGTGGTATGTGGAACGTCATGTAACTCATGGTTAGAGAGTTATGGCCATGTGGAGTTGGAGAACCCTCACGAGTCATCTAGAAGCCCCAAAAAGTCAAAGTGTTTGAAAAATATATTATTGAAATAATAAATTTAATGGAGAACTTCCTAAAATAAGGAAAGTGGGATGCTACATGAAAGTATAAATAAGAGGCAAAGCTCTCTCATTTAATCACACTTGAATATCATTGAATATCTATTTTTGTGAAAGGATATTTGGGAAGGTATTATTGATACAGAAAAATCGCAGCAACAAAAGTGCGGAAGAAAAAGTGCGACAGAAAAATCGCAGCAGAAAAAGTGCAGAAAAAAATCACGACAGAAAAATCACGGCAGAAAATTCACAACAGAAAAATCACGACAACAACATGGTTGGGGTCCATTTATGAGAGATATGGCACATCTTGTTTGAGGTATGTTTTGTGATCTAGGGTTTATCTCTTGAGATGGTATTGGATGTTTAGTATTGTTGCATATATCAGATTTGTTGAGGGATACAATTGGTATTTTGTTGTTGGTATTTGGAATATGGGTATTGGTATTTTGGTTGTGATGTGTTTCTGAAGTTGTTGGTTTAGATTAAGGCTACATAACAGTGAGGTTGTGGAACATGGTTTGATGTAAGGGTTTAAGGTATTTGGTTATGGATAGTGTGATGTATTTCTAAATAAATTTTGATGGTTATATTGGTATATGTACTTGGTGTATGGTTGAGGTACATGGTTGAGACAAGCATTTGATGAGTTGGCACATACATGAGGTGTATACTTGATGATGTTGGTACATATTGATGAGTCATAGTTGATGTGTATTTGATGCATGATTGTTACATATTTGGCACATGGTTGATGAAATCGTTGATGGTACAGGTTGAGGCATAGGTTGGTGCATGGTTGATGCACTTGTTTATGGTACAGGTTGATTACGAGTTGTTTGGACATGTTATTGTGACAGGTTATTTGTACAGGTTTGGTGCATGGTTTATGTATTTTTTTATGGCACACGTTAAGGTACAGGTTGATGTATGGTACATGTTGGCACAGGTTATTGGTACAGGTTGTTATAGGTTGATTACAGGTTGATTAGTACACGTCTACAACATTATATCTCACAATGATAGTGTGACAATGGTTCCATCATTCTACTTCTACATCAGGGTGGTTGGACAGGGCAAGGATAGGTGGTTGTAGCCACCTTCTAGTTGTAGCTAGATAACATAGGGGGTTGTAGCCTCCTTCTGGTTGTAGCCAGAGAATTAGGGAGTTGGATCTTCCCTCAGGTTGTATCCTGAGAAACTAGGGGGTTGGAGCCTCCTTCCAGTTGCAGTTAGAAAAAAAAGGAAGTTGGTGCTTCCAATGAATGTAATTATTCAAGACATATAAGAAAAAACATTCTGTGGTTTTCTCTTGCTTTGGGGTTCCATGTAAAAACATTGTTGTACTGTGTATGTGTATGATTGTTCATCTGTTCATTGTTTATTTATTCTACAATTATTGGATGATAATTCTACACTGATATAACACTTTCATTATATGGTTGAAAAGGTTTAAATTTCTCTATTACTGATTCACCCCCCCTCTCAGTAATCCAACAATTGGTATCAGAGTATATTCCTTTAGAAATTAGTTTAACCACTGAAAGGTAGATCATGGAGAGAAACAACATGTATAAAAATGGAATACCACAATTTGATGGACAAAAGTATGCATTTTTTAGCAGAAGGATGAAAACATATATACTGGCACAGGGATTTGAAATTTGGCAATTAGTTGTAGATGGATACAAAGAACCAGTAGTTCCGCCGACAATGAAAGAGTAATGGAATTCGGGCAAAATAATTCCAAAGCTACAAATGCACTTATGAATGGTCTTTGTGAATCAATATACACCAAATTTATACATTGTAGATCTGCTAAAGAGATTTGGGACAAGCTCAAAAATATTTATGAAGGAGATTCAAAATTCAAAGCAACAAAGATTCAAACTTACAAAGGTCAATTCAAACAACTAAAGATGAAGGAAGATGAGAAGTTGCAGCTTAATTCTTACGAGTTGATGAAATAGTAAATGCAATCATAGGATTGGGAAAAAATTAAAGAATCTATAATTCTTCAAAAGGTACTAATATCTCTTCCTATGAGATTTGATCCTAAGATATCAGCACTAGAAGAAAGAGCAGATCTAGACTCAATAAGCATGGAAAAACTACATGGAATATTCATAGCATATGAAATGAGAACTGAACAAGAAAATCCAGATATAAAAGAAGCAACTTTCAAAGCATCCAAAAGGCCAAAGAAAAAATAAAAAGAACATGGCAGCAATAGTGACGTCTCAGAAGATAATGAAGAAATGACCAACTTTGTCAGAAGATTGAATAAGGGAACCAACGACAAATATAAAGGTAAGTTTTCATTGATTTTTTTTAATTGTGATGGTATTGGTCATTTTTCTAACAAATGTCCTCATAAGAAAAATAAGAGGAATGATGAAGATTACTCAAATAGCAAACAAACATACAAAGGCAAAAGAACCACAAAGAAAGATTTCAAGAAAAGATTATGCACCAAAGAAGACACCTCCTCATCAGATGAAGATGAAGTCAGTGACAATGAGACATAAAAAATCATATTCATGGTAGTAGAAGAATCTGACAAAGAAGACACTAAAGAAGAATATGAAGAGGTTGAAGAAGAATATGAAGAGGCCAAAGAAGAATATGAAGAGGTAGAATTTGACTACCAAGAAGAATTTTTATGTGCCATAGAAGTTATAAGAAGGGAGAAGAAGAAAAAGAAGAAGCTACAAGCGGAACTAGACAAGAAAGAAGACACTCAGGAACTAGAACAAATGAACACAAATTTGAAGGTTCAAATAGAAGAAGATAAAAGAATTGAAGAAACACTCAAAGAACAACTAGAAGAAAGAGATAGGATCATTGGAAATTTTGAAGCAAAGATTGTCACATTAATAAAGGATCTTCAAAAGAAAATTATGCAGAACAACTCAAAAGTTTTGGATGACATTATCAACAGTCAAAAACCTCATCATGACAAGTCCGAACTTGGATACAATCAGAAAAAAAAGGGATCAAGCTCCAAAACAAAAGAATAAGAAACATATCCAAAACTATATGCAGAAACAATCAAAGGGGATAGGAAGATATACAATGAATATTACAGGGGAACTCCTTCACTGAGAAGATTCATATTTCAAAATCAACAACTGACAGATAGGCCTCAGGAAGAAGAAGGATTCAGAAGAGAAACTCCTTTCAGAAGATATTCAACTCCCAGGTATCAAAATATCTTTTTTGGTTTATGTTATAAATGTAATGATTTTGGACATAAAGTTATGAATCGTAGAGCTAACAGTAGGAACATAAAAAAATTTGTAAGTAATACACAAAAGGGTTATCCAAGAAGACCTAGTGAAACACAAAGAAGAATTTACAACAGGTTTGAATCATTGAGAACTGAAGTGGAATGATACAAGTGTAACAACTATGGACACGTGGCCAAATATTGCAGAATGATAGTTCCTCCTAGAGAACTAGAACAAAACAACAACAATCACAGGCAAGAACCTCATAAGAGAACATGGATAAGAAATCAGAATCAGTATAGCAATGAAGAATGCACACTCTCTCTACAAGCTAAGAAAAATAAATGTGGTTGGTATGTTGACAATGGTTGTGTTAGAACTATGTAATTTGCCCAAGGATGTGGAGGCAGTCATAGAGGCAACATCAAAACCACTTTGAGTCAAGGATCTAGCCCTCCAAGACTCAAAGAGGGATCTCTCTGTATGATTTAACTTTGTTGAGATGAGATATTAGGCTAGTTATGATAGATTGGTATTTGGTTTTTAAATGGTTTGGTTGGAGCAGGAGAAAAATGCCATTGGGCAATGGGGTCAAATATATCTAATTCAATCAAAGAAGGATCTACAGGGGAGATTACAGGGAAAGTTAGGCACTGTGCTAGATCCTTTAAAGTTTGGTAGATGGTCAAGAATAAAAGGGATGGAAACAGATCATAACAGGGCGATTAAGAATCCTTGGAATGACCTTCAGGCAGAAAACATTGTTATTACTTTAAACTGGGAACAAGGTGTTTCTAAACAAGTCCTAATCTTGAATCTCTTTAAAACAATAGAGAAAATAAACACATATGAAAAAAAGAGAAAACATAATTACAGAGAGAAAACTTCACCAGCATAATGACACAGGAATCCTGTAATTGTAATATTGTTTTGATAGAATATGGCTCTGTGAGATGATTACAACAATGAATGCTTCCTTTCGTTTGGGTCCAACAACACTTACTCTATTAAAAACATATATATAAACAAAAAATACAATCCTTAGTATCAGGAGATCGAATTTGATCCTCCTGACCGAAAATAGCAAGTAAATCCCAAACATATCTAAACTAAAAACTAGGTTGAATCTGTTGAAAAAAGGGGTCAACTCAGACATATACATATGTTTCTCCTCAAGGGTGAAACTTGTGTAAAACATTAAGGAAGCTATTGTATATTATTTTTTCTAGAGAAAAAATCTCCTTCGGTTTCTCCAATTGCATCTCCAGCTCGCCGAAACAGCTCCTGCAAAATCAAGATTGAAACAGGAAAAATTGGAAACCTAAAAAAGGGGCTCAAATATGGCTTCTATTCTCCTAGATGCTGGCACCTGTGAAAAAAATGAGAGACAAATTTGTTCTTCAGCCCGTTATGGAGAAAAACCTCTCTCGGTTTTTCAAAATTCCTTCTCATTTTCCCGGAATCCTTCTCGGAAGTCGATTGGTTAAAAATGGAAAAATAATGATTTTGTGAATTTGGGGGGGCAGGTTTGTAGGTGGAATGTGGTTTTCGGACCCCCCTTGAGGTGGTAAGCAGTATTGGGAGGGGGGGGTCCAAATTCACCAGGGGGTGACAAGTGTCCCTCCCAATAC
>ML796022.1:136336-159802 GCA_009831015.1 Picea engelmannii | reverse complement strand
TATATATATATATATATATATATTTACGTTTTGTTTTATTTTAATATATATATATATTTTTAATATGATGATGATGATGATTATGGTGATGATTAACGTCCACTAAGACTGAATTGGTCTATCAGACCTTAAGAGGGTAAGTGATTACTTATGATTCTTTAGAATTTTATTTTTGTGCTCGAAAATAATTAAGAGAAGATTTCCAAGATCACCATACTTTTGTTGAGTTAAGAGGTTAGAAAGGTTGGTAGTGTGATAAATATTTTGAAAATGAGATCTAATATGAGTATAGGTTGGACAATCTAAGAGAAATTTCTTTTCATCTTCAACCTTCTTAGTGTCACAAAGGTGACACACTCTTTCATCTGATGGAGTTTTAGGAATTGACCAGTGCCCAGTTTCACTATGGAGCTCGTGAGAATTTGTTCTTATCTTAGCAATGCTTATTTTTTTCTTTACACTTGGAAAAATAGATAGATAATTTTGATCTTCTAGATTAGGGTTGATTACATATTTACAATACCTTAATTTTATTTTTTCCTCTAACTCTTTATCACACCACATTTTTTCCTTAAATTTTGATTTGACGTTTTTTTTAATAGTATCTTTATTCTGCAAAATGGTTTCTTCCATGATTCCCCAATAGTTTATCCAAGATCGGGCATCTTTATGCCATCCTCCCTTGAGTCGATGGTGGTTATGACTTGATTTTGAAGCAATTTTAGGTAGCCTCTTCTCTTCCATGTTGTTTAAATTTTTCTTATACATTAGGTATCTAGTCATATCCATGCTCTCAATGGGGGAGATGATTGTTTCTAAGAGGAGGATGGGATAGGGCGTATTTCCTTTAATTTTGATATTACAGGTTATAAAATTCTTTTGTATTTGCTCTATCTTTCTCCAAGATTCACGAGAGATACTACAGCCCCAAACTTCACATCCATAAAGAATAACAGGTGTAACAAGAGTCTCAAAGATAAGTTTCTTCTTATCCTAACTCCAAAGATCAACTGATTTACAATTGTTTTCAAGCCCATAATAAGCTTTCCATCCGCCAATAATCATTTTCTCAATGCTATAATTCCAATTGAGCTTGTGGTGAATATCAATTCTAAGATATTTGTATGAATTCACTTCCTCCAAGTTGTTGTTGTCATATACAAAGATATCATAAGGGATCTTATTGGATTTAATAATCATGACCTTAGTCTTATCAGTATTAACAGTCATACCCATATTGGAGAAAACATCCTTGAGGATTCTTAGTTGGTTTTCAAGATCATGGGGACTCCTTGCCATAAGAACGATATCATCGGCATAAAGAAGAAGATAGATGATTATACCAGTGAGAGTAGGGCTGAAACAACCTGATTTTTCCAAGAATTCTTCTAACTTATCAATGTATATGCCAAAAAGGGCAGGGGACAAGGGACAACCTTGCTTGAATCCGATATTGCAGTTAATCTCTTTTGACTAGCCCTCATTGTTTTTAAACTTAGCAATAATGTTCTCAGACATCCTTATTGCAGCAGCCCTCAATGCGAGAGACTCTCTTATCTCTTCCAACCTATTCCAAAGGTTTTTCCTAGGAACCATGTAAAAATCTTTTTTAAAGTCAACAAAACAACAAAAAAGATTGGTTTTAGTATTGTAGAACTTCTCTGCAATGATCCTAAAGGTAACAATATGGTCCACAATTGAATGATATCTCCTAAAATTGGCCTGGCCTTTAGCTCTTTTACTATGACTTTCTAGCCAAATGCTAATCTTCTTTTCCAAAATAATTCCATAAAGCTTGGCTAAAATTGGGCTAATCATAATGGTTCTATAATTAGAGGGAATGTTTTTATCCCCATTTTTAAAAATAGGAACAATGACTATTATTGTTTTAGTTTATTTACTTTTTAATAAACGTTTATATTATTGTTTTATTTGTTTATTATTTTATTTATGTTATATTGTATTTTGTTTGTTTTTATATTTTATTTTATTTTGTTTTATTTATGTTTATTATATTTGTTATATATTTTCATGTATATATATTTTTTATTATTGTTAAATGTTTTATTTTAATATATTTTTTTATTCAATTTTTATTTAATGTTTAATTAATAAAACACTAACCTAATTACTAACAAACTAACTTAATTATTAATCATTAATTAATTAACTAATAATTAATTTATTATTAATAAGTCTAATCTAACTATTAACCTACTGTTTTTATCCTAAGCTTGTTTATTGCAATGTAGGGATGAAAATGGCGAAGGGGTGAAGAGTGAAGGATGAGGGAATGAAGGGCGCAACAAGGTGATGAAGTATCAGGCAGGGTGATGATGGATCAGGTGAGATAGATGTAAGGGGAAAAGGAATCAAACGAGACCAGCAAGCTAGATGTCTTCATCACGGGGGCAATGCCAAATAAGCAGCTGAAGAATCAGGTTACCTATGAATATAGGACCCCAACAGAGGCTCCACCTAGGGATGGCAGCTCTTTCAGGAGGTGTCAAGAACCACTGAACTCTGAACATGCAGACCAATTCTTTGTTCATTAGGCTAATCCCAAAATCTATTTTGCAACCTATACCTGTTTTGATCTTTCAAACAAAACCAAATGAACACTGTTGAAAAAGAGATGTTCGTAATGCTGAGCTTATTCACACTCTCCTACCTACCCTATACTGCTGAAAATCATGCTAAATCAAATAATACAAAAATGCCAATGAAGCCAATCAAGTAGCTGCTAAGACCAGTGGACTTCTTGACTTCTTGTTAGCATAGTCAAAAAGGCAACTTGACCTTTTGTCCATAGATTCAAAACTGCAAAGTGTAATGGCCACTACTGAAAACATGATTTATCTTTACAACAAAGACCTCGACAATCATGAAGAACAAAAGTAATGCCAGATATAGATTGGGGTTTTGTAGTGAAAACTTTCTCCATATAGGTAACTATAGGATCAAGCTATAACTAACCTGTTCCTTGATTTTTAAATTTAGCCAATTCAACAACATGATCTGACACTTTATCTATGCTATTTGCATCTTCATGCAATTTCTGATATGGCTGCAAATTTTATGCTGAACTTTGAAATGAGACTCCTGTTGAAGTAGACCATGAAAGAGAATGCCTAATCATGTCTACATCATAACCTCTTTTAAGTTCATAGCTGGCCAATGAACCATGACTTTTACAACACAAGTCCTCCAAGAAATCAACTACTGGATCTTATAGGAACTGAGATGTTTGTTGCATTAATTCCAATGAAAGTTCTTGATCTTTTGTGTGCTTATCATCCATGACATGATTAAAAAATTTCTTCAAAAATTGAAATGAATTAAAGATTAATGGTACATATTTGTTTTGGGTTAACTCATACTCTGTCTCGAGCTCTAAGATTTCATCTGGAAATTGAAAATCAATGTAGCTCAAGGGCTGCAATTCTGATTCTAGAACAACTTCCATATCCTCAATGATATCTTCAACTGAGTGGTCATAACATTATTAATAATTACTATCAACAACTTGTGTATACTTTTCTCTCAAAATTTGAAATGAAGAGAAACATAGAGGCATAAATATTTCACTTACTATGAAATTTGCTATGTTTTCCTCCTTGCTGTCATAATCAATATGCACAGGCTGATTGTCATATTTGAGCTGTAACTGATCTTCTTCCAGCCAAAAACATGTTGTTGATTGCTTTGAACATTCAACATCTATTTCAGCCACATAATCATCATCATAATGATCATACTTGGGTAGATTATCTAGGTAGGAAATGTCCTCAAACATGCACATCATATCCGTTGGTTGTTCCTTTGCAAGATGAGATGGAGTTTCATCTTTGATTGTGTCATGAATCGAATACATGAAATGATCATTTTCCAATCCCTGATACCAAGGTTGAGCTGCAACATGTTTGGGAACAGTGACCCTTTCTTTCTCTGTAATCAATGGAACATGATGCCTTGGTACGTCAAGTTGTTCTCTTATGCTAATACTGTGTAAAAATTCTTCCATGGTGCTGGACAAATTTCCAATTTAGCTTCTGAATATTTCATCTGCTCCTTTGATATTTTCTTCCTTTCTTCTTCCTTCAGCCTTGACCTTTTGATTAGCAAATTGGCTTCCAAACTAATTGCATTGTTTGGAATTTTATTGAGTGTAGTAGTGTTCCTTTATCTCAACTGAAATTCCATCTCTAGATCAAAGGAATCTGAGTAGCATAAAAGAGTTGAACCAGGAGGTGGTCTTATATCAATAGGCATGGAATTGTAAACTAGATTGAATCTGGCTGAAAACTGCTGCATTGTTCTTCCTGGCTCTCTTTTCAAGTGATTATATTCTTCCAAAATGAGAAAAAGATTTCTCTTGATCTCCCATTTACTAAGGAATACTTCTACAAACTGTTGAAGATTTGGAATGCTTGTAGCTGACCAAGTTTTGAACCATTCCTTAGCTCTACCTTGCAAAGATAAAGCGAAAATCCTAATGCGGGCATCAACTTCCTCAACCTCAAAAAGGTCAAGAAAATTATCAAAACCCTGAATGTGTTTCTTAGTAGTGATATTATCATGTTCTCCATCAAATTATAGGAAGATTTTTGTAATAATTGGCAGGGAAATCATGGAGTATAGGGGGTAAGATAAGAGGCTTGTATCTATCTGGAATATTTACAAGTTTAGGAGTGTGTACAGGATCTGTAAAACTAGGCTTGATATATTGAGGTTTCTCAAGTTGAATTTGATCAACATGAGTTTCAACAATATGGTCTTGGTAGATGGTAATTAAGAAAAGGGATGGAAACAGATCATAACAAGGCAAAATTAAGAATCCCGGGAATGACCTTTAGGAAGAAAACATTGATAATGTTGTAAACTGGGAACAGGGTGTTTTAAACAAATCCTGAGCTCGACCCTCTTTAAAACAATAGAGAAAATAAACACATATGAAAAACAGAGAAAACATAATTACAGAGAGAAAACTTCACCAACATAATGACACAGGAATCCTGTAACTGTAATATTGTTTTGATAGAATATGGCTCCGTGAGATGATTACAACAATGAATGCTTACTTTCAGTCAGGTCCAACGACCCTTACTCTATTAAAAACATAGATGAAAATAAAAAATACAATCCTTAGGCTCAGGAGATCGAATTCGATCCTCTTGTCCGAAAATTGCAAGTAAATCCCAAAAATATCCGAACTGAACACTGGGCCAAATTTGCTAAAAAAAGGGGTCAACTGAGACATTTGTTTCTCCTCAACGATGAAACCTATGTAAAACCTGAATGTGTTTATTTTAGGTGATATTTTCAGGAGAAACAAACTCCTTCAGTTTCTCCAATTTCGTCTCCAGCTCGCCGAAACGGCTCCTGCAAAATCAGGATTGAAACAGGAAAAACCGGAAACCTAAGAAAAGGGGCTTAAATATGGATTTGATTCTCCCAGATGCTGGAACATGTGCAGAAAATGAGAGATATTTTGTTCTTCAGCCCGTTACGGAGAAAAATGTCTCTCGATTTTTCAAAATTCCTTCCCGTTTGCTCATAATTCTTCTCGGAAGTCGACTGGTTAAAAATGGAAAAATGGCGGTTTTGTGAATTTGGGGGGATGGTTAAAAAACTAACCTAATTAATAAAAAAATAACCTAGTTACTAACAAACTAACTTAATTATTAATTATTAATTTATTTATTATTAATAAGTCTAATCTAACTATTAACCTAATGTTTTTATCCTAAGTTTGTTTATTGCAATGTAGGGATGAAAATGGTGAAGGGGTGAAGAGTGAAGGATGAGGGAATGAAGGGCGCAACAAGGTAATGAAGGATCGGGAAGGGTGATGAAGGATCAGGTGAAACAAATGGAAGGGGAAAAGGAATAAATCGAGACCAGCAAGCCAGATGTCTTCATCACGGGGGTAATGCCAAATAAACAGTTGAAGAATTAGGTTACCTATTATCATAGGATCCCAAAAGTTTGTTTAAAACGCATGACAGGTGATAAAGACAGGTTTCTTACATTAAGAAAGGAAAGAGATGGATCAATCTCCTTCAGAAATTATGATTCAGCTAAAATCATTGGAAAAGGCACACTCATAATTGGAAACAAGAATACCAAGACAAAAAAAATGTTCTACTAGTAGTAGATATGAAACATAATCTTCTAAGTGTGATTCAAATGTGTGACCAAGGTCATAAAGTTACTTTTGATTCACAAAAGTGCGAGATAAGAAAATAAGGTTCAGGAAAATAGATTGCAACATCTGCGAGAACTTCAAGCAACATATATGTACTAAGTGAAATTGGAAATGAAAATTGTTGTCTAGGAAAGGAAGATGAAAGTTGGCTATGGCACAGAAGAATGGGTCACATACACTTTTATAACGTTGTCAAAATCAACAAAAAGGAAGTAGTTAGAGAAATGCCCCAGATTACGAAACCAACCAACACTTTATGCAAGCATTGTCAACAAGGAAAGAAAACATAGACCAGGTTTAAATCAAAAGAATATTCAACAACAAGACCATTGGAAATTGTGCATATTGATCTAGTTGGACCAACTACAACAAAGGGTTTAAAAAGTGATAAATACTTTATGTTATTAGTCGATGATTATACAAGAATGGTTGCAGTTTTCTTTCTCAGGAATACGTCAGAAGCTTTTGAAAAATTCAAGGTCTATAAGGAAATGGTTGAAAATGAAATGGATTCAAAATTCAAATGTTTGAGATCCAATAATGGAGGAGAGTTCAATTTAAAGGAATCTATGGACTACTACAGAAAGAATGTAATAAAAAGGCAATTCTTCGTTGCTAGGACACCTCAACAGAATGGATTTGTTGAAAGAAAGAACATGACAGTACAAGAAATGGCTCGAACAATGTTAATGGATTCCAAATTGACAGATATCTTTTGGACACATGTAGTGCATACAACGGTTCACATTCAAAACAAAGTAATCCTCAGAAACACCACTGAAAAAACTCCCTACGAGCTATGGAAAGGAAGACAAACAAATGTGAAGCACTTCAGAGTATTTGGAAGAAAATGTTACATCAAAAGAGAAGATGGAAGAATGGGAAAGTTTGACTCTAGTGTGGACAAAGGAGTACTTGTTGGTTACTCAAGTACAAGGAAATAATACAAGTGTTACAATTTGAGGTTGAAAAAATTTGTGGAAAGCATCAGTGTAACAATTAATGAAATAGGTGGACGAGAATTAAAGGAAGAAGAAAATTAATCAATGGAACAACTTTATGGAGAAGAAACATAAGATAAAGAAGAAGTAGAAGGGGAAGATGAAGAGGATCAGACAAAAGTAGAAGATAAAGTTTAGCAAGTGCCTCCAAAGACACCTAGGAAACGAGTACAAAAGAAACATCCTTCAGATTAGATTATCGGAAACAAATATGCAGGAGTTGAGACTAGAAGAATCATCAATTCACCAAAAAAAATACACCTAGCATTCTAATATACGATTGAACCAAACAGTTTTGAAGAGGCCAGCAAGGATGAATTTTGGAATAAGGCCATGGATGAAGAATTGGATCAAATAGATAAGAATGACACTTGGGAATTGGTTCCAAGACCAAAGAATAAGAATGTGTTGGCACAAAGTAGGTATTCAGAAATAAATTAAATGAAGATGGATAGGTTACAAGGAACAAAGCTAGATTGGTATGTAGGTGATACACACAGGTTGAAGGAATTGACTTTGAAGAGACATTTGCTCCAGTTTCCAGAATGGAATCAATCTGATTGCTCCTAGCTTATGAATGCTCCACGAATATTAAAGTGTATCAGATGGACATGAAATAAACTTTTCTAGACAGGGAACTTGGAGAAGAATTCTACATTGAACAACCAGAAGGATTTCAGTTGTCAGAGAATACAAATTATGTGTGTAAATTGAAGAAGGCCTTGTATGGTCTAAAATAGGTTCCTAGAGCATGGTACTCTAGACTGGATAAATATCTACAAGTGGTAGGGTTCAGAAAATGAAGTGAAGACAACAACCTCTACATCAAGGTAACTCAAGATAGTATTTTATTAATTGAAGTTTATGTTGATGATATTATTTTTGGAAGTATTGATGACAGGTTAAGACATAAATTTGAAAAGGATATGCATAATGAATTTGAAATTTCATTACTTGGAGAATTATCCTTATTTTTGGGTCTTCAAATACGTCAAAGTAACCAAGAAATTTTTATTTCTCAAACTAAGTATATCATAGAAATGTTAAAGAGCTGCACAATGGAAGATTGCAAACCGGTTACCACTCCTATGCAAACCAGTTGCAAGTTGAGAAAAGATGATGATTCAAAGTCTACAGACCAAAGGAAATATAGGTCAATGATTGGTAGCTTACTATATGTGACATCATTCAGACCAAATGTAATGCAGGCAGTTGGAAAAGTGGCACAATTTCAAGCAGCACCAAAGGAATCACATGTATTAGCAGTGAAGAGGATTTTCAGATATCTCAAAGGAAAAAATGAGTTTGGATTATGGTATCACAAAGGAAAGGATTTATCACTTATTGCCTACACAGATGTAGATTGGGTAGGTTTCATTAATGAATGACGAAGCACCAGTGGAGCAATGTTCTACTTGGGTGAGTGTTTAGTATCATGGTTAAGCAAGAAACAATCATTAGTATCCTTATCTACAACCGAGGCAGAGTATATTTCAGCAACATCATGTTGTACACAAGTTCTATGGATGAAACAAACTCTAACAGATATACGGGTTGAGTATGATGAGCCCATTCCAATATATTGTGATAATACAAGCGCCATCAGTATCTCAAAGAACCTGGTAATGCACTATAAGGTGAAGCACATTACAATCAGGTATCACTTTCTACGGGAACAAGTTGCAGAGAAGAACATCAGAGTTGAATATGTGGGCACAAAAGAACAAGTGGCAGATATCTTTACAAAGCCGCTTCCAATAGAATCCTTTGAGCATCTTCACTAGATACTCGAAGTAATTTATAATCCAAAATGAATGCTTTTGAATGATTATATTATATGTCTTAGATTTACACGAAGAAGCACCATAAAGAGGATAGCTTAGGTTGGGAGATCAGTTTCAGGAAGAGTTTAGTCAGAGGGAGCAACCCTTGATGGAAAGATACTTTTTCCATTGATGAAAAAGGGGGAGAGATTTATCAGATGCAAATATATAATTGCTTGGAGAAAGAACATAGAGGCATGGTTCCAAGGGGAGTGATGGTAATAGGGGATAATAAGTGATATGACTACAGTACTGCATTAGAGTGTTTCCATCAATGCCAAAGGGGGATATTGTTGATTAATTGGGTTAGTTTCCATTGATGTCAACCCTTAAAGAAAGTCCGGTAGTGAATTCCAGTAGCACAAAGGTTTGGGTAATGGAACCAAGTTTGTTTGATGGATAATGGTATGAGTTTTGATATATTTGCAAGTAATACTATTCTATATGGATAGTACATGTCATTCCATTTCCGTCAATATGTGGAACATCACATAACTCCTAACGGTTTGAGAGTTATGGCCATGTGAATTTGGAGAGCCCTCGTGAGTCATCTCGAAGCCCCAAAAGGTCAAAGTGTTTGAAAAAGAAATTATTGAAATAATAAAGTTAATGGAGAACTCCATAAAATAAGGAAAGTGGGATGCTACATGAAAGTATAAATAAGAGGCAAGGATCTCTCATTTAATCACACTTGAATATCGTTGAATATCTTGTTGAGCTCCCATTTTTTCACTCACCATACACCTCTTTTGGCCATTTACCCCCCTACCTAAGCATTAAAATCCAACTTATTACCTCCTATTATTACCTATTTGCTTGCCTAAATATCCTGATTACAACATGAGGTAAAAGTTGTTTATTTTGATAATTTTTGAAGTTCTGGATAAATTAATTAGGATCTTTTAGCTATTTGTTTACCAATGATAAAATACACTTACCTTTTCAATGCAACAGTTTTTCCCGCACTATTCCTGGATTTCCAGTACCTACGTAGGCATTCTGGTACCTAAGGTTGTAGCTTGACCTAGCTGCGCGTACTCAGGATGGAGTTGGCAACATGGGTATTGTTCTTATGATTAATGCAATGGTTGTTGATCGTTCCCATTGCATCCAGCAGTGTTCGATTACATGGAATCGACCCACGAACAAATATTCTAGAGTAGCGCCAGATCAGGGTCTGAACTCAGCACATGACGATATCTAAGATGGTTGTAACAATTTCCTGGGATAGAGAAAATCATGGTTAGTAAGATCCTCTAGTTTTGTTAAGTCATTTTTATCCATGAGTTCTCGAGAACTGGGGAAAGCAATGTAATCTGATATACTCAGAATTAGATATATATGAGGGGGTTATCTTTGTGTAATGGTTAAGCTGTAAATACTCTTTGCAAAAGATAATGAAAAAATGTGTTACCCATTTCTTGTCTTGACATTATGATGAATGTGTTGTGAGCAAAGTAAGGGTTTATGTGTGATATTAATTAGTTTTTTATTTATCCTTGTTCATAAGCGTGGTCAATTACTGAACCTTTTCTGCTCACTACTTGGGAAGGCATGGGCCCACCTCTCCTGGTAAGTTGAGTTATCTATATATTACATGTTCTTTGTTTTGTTGTAGCTGCATTTTCGAATGGTGTGAAGAGATCTTTAGATCCTAAGTTTCACTTGAGGTTTTGTGTGTCCTGTACCCATTGGGGATTTCTCTTAAGTTATGAATCAGATTTCTCTTAGTATGATGGAGAAGATTTCATATGAACACATATATCGCAAATGAACGATTATATGCATGTATTTCACCAAAGTTTATCTCTGTAGACACTTGAAGGTTGCATATGTTTTAGTATTTATTTCAAGCTTATTTAATCTCAACTACCTCATTTAAATACTTCCCCTGAATGATGAATAAATAAGCACTCACCTCATTCACTAGATACAACTGCATTGAGATTTCTAATTCATCTACTATTTATGTGACAACCTAGGATTATAATATGATATGCACGGGATTGATTCTAAATTAACAAGGGTCGTTTATTGAGCACATTATAACGAGCTAGAATGAGATGTATGATCAAGATGAGACTTCCATCACTTATATATGTTCATGAGGAGATACTTCATCACTTATTTTTGGATAAAAAGGATTAATATTAAATATAGAAGCTTTTTGATGACTTGGTCACATCTTAATAAACTTTGAATACATCTTTTACTGTTGAAAGAATGGACTGTATCTGCAGGGTAATCAGTTACTATATTCAGACTCTATGGTATTAAGGGAATAGGTCATTAATGAGAACTCGTATCTGGGATTTGAAACTTTCTTGTGATCCATGGTGTGACCTCTAGAGGTACTATAGCAACGAGGGATAACATTCCAGGAGCTAAGAGCTTAGTTTAAATGCATGATGTGTGTTTACATTCTAGTGTAGCTATTGATTAGTGTATAAGCTGTGTGTTTACATTCTTTGCTGAGAATTGCAAGTTTTCCCATAATCTAGTCACTTAGTTACTTCATCAAGTTTAGTGTCAAGCTTGTGGAAAGACTCTTTCAGATTCATTCCCCTGTACACTGGTTCTTGTGTGTGGGTAAGAATGCAGTGGCACCCTATAGTTTGTCATGCCTTTTATGAGTTAAGCCTCTTAGATTAAGAATAGGGTTGGTTAATAGGGAACATCCTCCAGCTGATTAGTCTCATGATAGGTCAGTAACATAATTACATGGAGACTTGAGTGAATCCATAAAGTTGGTTGATAAAGACATCTGCTTGGGGAATTGTTCTTTTGGTTTTCGTTCATAAATAGATGATTCCTCTTTATGCATAGGATAGAATTTACATGATTAGATCTCTGGCTGATTGCTAAGTTTTAGTAATGTTAGTTTGGTTTGAGATTTTTCTTGATTGATAGATTGCCTAATCCTCTTGGAGACTTGAGTGAATCCATAAAGTTGGCTAATAAAGACATCTTCTTGGGGAATTGTTCTTTTGGTTTTCGTTCATAAATAGATGGTTGCTCTTTATGCATATGATAGAATTTACATGATTAGATCTCTGGCTGATTGCTAAGTTTCAGTAATGTTAGTCTGGTTTGAGATTTTGCTTGATTGATAGATTGCCTAGTCCTCTTGGAGACTTGAGTGAATCCATAAAGTTGGATGATAAAGACATCTTCTTGGGGAATTGTTCTTTTGGTTTTCATTCATAAATAGATGATTGCTCTTTATGCATAGGATAGAATTTACATGATTAGATCTTTGGCAGATTGCTAAGTTTCAATAATGTTAGTTTGGTTTGAGATTTTGCTTGATTGATAGATTTCCTAGTCCTCTTTCTCTTGGAAAGACAAACTAGGGTATACTTATGTCAGTTTCCTACACATATTGTGTCTATAGTTCATCAGTTTACGAACGTGGTTGAAAATTCATGTGGGACTTTATTACAACAATTAAATAGCACAACATTTTGGTGTCATTGCTGGGGAGATGCTAAAAGATAAACAGTAAGAAGTTAGTTTTGTTTCATAGTTTGATTGTTTATTGAAGTGTTTTGTCCAAAATGGCGGTGGAAAGACAGTAAGATGAAAGGTAAGAACCTGCACTGCCACTATTGTGAGTCCTTCCAAACCCTATCTAGCATATGGTTAACACATGGTTAGGCCTAGGGATAGCAAGGGTAGATTTTTAAAAATTGATTTTCCAGAAAATTTATTTGGTGGCAATAATACTCCAATTAATCTGGCTGAAAGATACGCAGGAAGCTCATGGAGAGAGGGTTATACATCAAAGGTGGCTACTCCACAATTTGAACAAACAGTGGAAAAGGTCCAGGAAGAAGAGGGAGAATTCCAAGACCAACCAGCCAAAGGGCCATGGGTTGGGAAGCCAGACATTGATCCAACATTAGAGCAGATTGTTAACCTTGAGCATATACATAAATTTCTCAAAACACCCCACAGCGTGGTCATTTCGCAAGTGGAAACTTATGTGGTGGGAGGAAATCGAAGATTGCAAATAGGAGACAACTTTACCCTTCATCAGAATCCAATATCTGAACCACCACTCTCACCAAGCCCGGAGGAATTTAGTCTATTAATTATTAATTAACTAACTAACTTAATTATTAATTATTAATCATTAATTAATTGATTATTAATTGATTTATTATTAATAAGTCTAATATAACTATTAACCTAATGTTTTTATCCTAAGCTTGTTTATTGCAATGTAGGGACGGAAATGGTGAAGGGGTGAAGAGTGAAGGATGAGGGAATGAAGGGCGCAACAAGGTGACAAAAGATCGGGAAGGGTGATGAAGGATCAAGCCAAACGTTTGGAAGGGGAAAAGGAATCAACCGAGACCAGCAAGCCAGATGTCTTCATCATGGGGGTAACACCAAATAAGCAGTTGAAGAATCAGGTTACCTATTATTATAGGACCCCAAAAGGTTTTTCAAAACACATGATAGGTGATAAAGGCAGGTTTCTTACATTAAGAAAGGAAAGAGATGGATCAATCTCCTTCAGAAATGATGATTTAGCTAAAATCATTGGAAAAGGTACACTCATAATTGGAAACAAGAATACCAAGGAAAAACAAATGTTCTACTAGTAGAAGATATGAAACACAATCTTCTAAGTGTGATTCAAATGTGTGACCAAGGTCATAAAGTTAGTTTTGATTCACAAAAGTGTGAGATACGAAAATAAGGTTTAGGAAAATAGATTGCAACATCTACGAGAACTTCAAGCAACATATATGTACTAAGTGAAATTGGAAATGAAAACTGTTGTCTAGGAAAGGAAGATGAAAGTTGGCTATGGCACAGAAGAATGGGTCGCATACACTTTTATAACCTTGTCAAAATCAACAAAAAGGAAGCAGTTAGAGAAACGCCCCAGATTACGAAACCAACCAACACTTTATGCAAGCATTGTCAACAAGGAAAGAAAACAAAGACCTGGTTTAAATCAAAAGAATATTCAACAACAAGACCATCGGAAATTGTGCATATTGATCTAGTTGGACCAACTACAACAAAGGGTTTAAAAAGTGATAAATACTTTATGTTATTAGTTGATGATTATACAAGAATGGTTGCAGTTTTCTTTCTCAGGAATAAGTCAGAAGCTTTTGAAAAATTCAAGGTCTACAAGGAAATGGTTGAAAATGAAATGGATTCAAAAGTCAAATGTTTGAGATCCAATAATGGAGGAGAGTTCAATTTAAAGGAATCTATGGACTACTACAGAAAGAATGTAATAAAAAGGCAATTCTTCGTTGCTAGGACACCTCAACAGAATGGAGTTGTTGAAAGAAAGAACATGACAGTACAAGAAATGGCTCGAACAATGTTAATGGATTCCAAATTGATAGATATATTTTGGACACATGTAGTGCATACAATGGTTCACATTCAAAACAAAGTAATTCTCAGAAACACCACTGAAAAAACTCCCTACGAGCTATGGAAAGGAAGACCAACAAATATGAAGCACTTAAAAGTATTTGGAAGAAAATGTTACATCAAAAGAGAAGATGGCAGAATGGGAAAGTTTGACTCTAGTGTGGACAAAGGAGTACTTGTTGGTTACTCAAGTACAAGGAAATAATACAAGTGTTACAATTTGAGGTTGAAAAAAGTTGTGGAAAGCAACAGTGTAACAATTAATGAAATAGGTGGACGAGAATTAAAGGAAGAAGAAAATTAATCAATGGAACAACTTTACGAAGAAGAAGTAGAAGGGGAAGATGAAGAGGATCATACATAAGTAGAAGATAAAGTTCAGCAAGTGCCTCCAAAGACACCTAGCAAATGAGTACAAAAGAATCATCCTTCAAATTAGATTATCGGAAACAAATATGTAGGAGTTGAGACTAGAAGAAGAATCAATTCATCAGAACAAACACACCTAGCATTCTAATCTATGATTGAACAAAACAGTTTTGAAGAGGCCAGAAAGGATGAATTTTGGAAAAAGGCCATGGATGAATAATTGGATCAAATAGAGAAGAATGACACTTGGGAATTGGTTCCAAGACCAAAGAATAAGAATGTGATTGGCACAAAGTGGGTATTCAGAAATAAATTAAATGAAGATGGACAGGTTACAAGGAACAAAACTAGATTGGTAATTAAGTGATACACACAGGTTGAAGGAATTGACTTTGAAGAGACATTTTCTCCAGTTGCCAGAATGGAAGCAATCTGATTGCTCCTAGCTTATGAATGCTCCAAGAATATTAAAGTGTATCAGATGGATGTGAAATAAACTTTTCTGAACAAGGAACTTGGAGAAGAATTCTACATTGAACAACCAGAAGGATTTCAGTTGTCGAAGAACACAGATTATGTGTGTAAATTGAGGAAGGCCTTGTATGGTCTAAAACAGGCTCCTAGAGCATGGTACTCTAGACTTGATAAATATCTACAAAAGGTAGGATTCAGAAAATGAAGTGAAGACAACAACCTCTACATCAAGGTAACTCAAGATAGTATTTTATTAATTAAAGTTTATGTTGATGATATTATTTTTGGAAGTATTGATGACAGGTTAAGACATAAATTTGCAAAGGATATGCATAATGAATTTGAAATGTCATTACTTGGAGAATTATCCTAATTTTTGGGTCTTCAGATACGTCAAAGTAACCAAGGAATTTTTATTTCTCAAACTAAGTATATCATAGAAATGCTAAAGAGATTCACAATGGAATATTGCAAATCGGTTACCACTCCTATGCAAACCAGTTGCAAGTTGAGAAAAGATGACGATTCAAAGTCTATAGACCAGAGGAAATATAGGTCAATGATTGGTAGCTTACTATATGTGACATCATTCAGACCAGATGTAATGCAGGCAGTTGGAAAAGTGGCACAATTTCAAGCAACACCAAAGGAATCACACGTATTAGCAGTGAAGAGGATTTCTAGATATCTCAAAGGAAAAAAAGATTTTGGATTATGGTATCCCAAAGGAAAGGATCTATCACTTATTGCCCACACAGATTCAGATTGGGCGGGTTTCATTGATGACTGACGAAGCACCAGTGGAGAAGTGTTCTACTTGGGTGAGTGTTTAGTAGCATGGTTAAGAAAGAAACAATCATCGGTATCCTTATCTATAGCCGAGGCAGAGTATATTTCAACAACATCGTGTTGTAAACAAGTTCTATGGATGAAACAAACTTTGACAGATATACAGGTTGAGTATGATGAGCCCATTCCAATCTATTGTGATAATACAAGCGCCATCAGTATCTCAAAGAACCTGGTGATGCACTCCAAGGTGAAACACATTACAATCAAGTATCACTTTCTATGGGAACACGATGCAGAGAAGAATATCAAAGTTGAATATGTGGGCACAAAAGAACAAGTGGAAGATATCTTTACAAAGCCGCTTCCAATAGAAGCCTTTGAGAATCTTTGCTAGAGACTCGAAGTAATTTTTAATCCAAAATGAATGTTTTTGAATGATTATATTATATGTCTTAGATTTACATGAGGAAGCACCATAAAGAGGATAATTTAGGTTGGGAGATCAGTTTCAGGAAGAGTTCAGTCAGGGGGAGCAGCCCCGGATGGAAAGATACCTTTTCCATTGATGACAAAGGGGGAGAGATTTATCAGATGCAAATATAGAATTGCTTGGAGAAAGAGCACAGAGGCATGGTTCCAAGGGGAGTGATGGTAACATGGGATAATAAGTGATATGACTTCAGTTCTGCATCAGAGTGTTTCCATCAATGCCAAAGGGGGATATTGTTGATTAATTGGGTTAGTTTCCATTGATGTCAACCCTTGAAGAAAGTCTGGTAGTGAATTCCAGTAGCACAAAGGTTTGGGTAATGGAACCAAGTTTGTTTGATGGATAATGGTATGAGTTTTGATATATTTGCAAGTAATACTATTCTATATGGATAGTACATGTCATTCCATTTCCGTTGGTATGTGGAACATCACATAACTCCTAACAGTTAGAGAGTTATGGCCATGTAAAGTTGGAGAACCCTCATGAGACATCTCGAAGCCCCAAAAAGTCAAAGTGTTTGAAAAGTAAATTATTGAAATAATAAAGTTAATGGAGAACTCCCTAAAATAAGGAAAGTGGGATGCTACATGAAAGTATAAATAAGAGGCAAGGCTCTCTCATTTAATGACACTTGAATATCGTTGAATATCTTGTTGAGATCCCATTTTTTCACTCACCATACACCTCTTTTGGCCATTTACTCCCCTACCTAGGCATTGAAATCCAACTTATTACCTCCTATTATTACCTATTTGCTTGACTAAATATCCTGATTACAACATGAGGTAAAAAAAAAATATTTCGATAATTTTTTAAGTTCTGGATAAATTAATTAGGATCTTTTAGCTATTTGTTTACCAATGATAAAAGACACTTACCTTTTCAATGCAACAGTTATTCCCGCACTATTCCTGGATTTCCAGTACCTATGTAGGCATTCTAGTACCTAAGGTTGTAGCTTCTCCTAGCTTCGCGCACTTAGGATGGAGTTGGCAACATGGGTATTGTTCTTATGATTAATGCAATGGTTGTTGACTGTCCCCCTTGTGTCCAACAGTCTTCGATTACATGGAATCGAACCATGAACAAATATTCTAGACTAGTTCTAGATCAGGGTCTGAACTCAGCACATGACGATATCTAAGATGGTTGTAACAATTTCCCAGGATAGAGGAAATCGTGGTCAGTAAGATCCTCTAGTTTTGTTAAGTCATTTTTATCCATGAGTTCCCTAGAACTGGGGAAAGAAATGTAATATGATATACTCAAAACCAGATATATATGAGGGGGTTCTCTCTGTGTAATGGTTAAGTTGTAAATACTCTTTGCAAAAGATAATGAAAAACTGTGTTAGCCATTTCTTGTCTTGACATTATGATGAATGTGCTGTGAGTAAAGTAAGGGTTTATGTGTGATATTAATTAGTTTTTTATTTATCCTTGTTCATAAGCGTGGTAAGTTACTGAACCTTTTCCGCTCACTACTTGGGAAGGCATGGGCCCACGTTCCCTGGTAAGTTGAGTTATCTATATATTACATGTTCTTTATTTTGTTGTAGTTGCATTTTCAAATGGTGTGAAGAGATCTTTAGATCCTAAGTTTCACTTGAGGTTTTGTGTGTCTTGTACCCATTGGGGATTTCTCTTAAGTTATGAATCATATTTCCCTTAGTATGATGGAGAAGCTTTCATATGAACACATTTATATTGAAGGTCGCATATGTTTCAGTATTTATTTGCATCTTATTTAATCTCAAATACCTCGTTTAAATACTTTCCCTGAATGATGAATAAATAAGCACTCACCTCATTCACTAGATACAACTGCATTGAGATTTAGAATTAATCTACTATTTATGTGACAACCTGGGATTATAAGACAATATGCACATGATTGATTCGAAATTAACAAGGGCTTGTTTATTGAGCACATTATAATGAGATGGAATGAGATGTATGATCAAGATGAGACTTCCATCACTTATATATGTTCACGAGGAGATACTTCATCACTTATTTTCATATAAAAAGGATTAATATTAAATATAGAAGCTTTTTGATGACTTGGTCACATCTTAATAAACTTTGAATACATCTTTTACTGTTGAAAGAATGGACTGTATCTGCAAGGTAATCAGTTACTATATTCAGACTCTATGGTATTAAGGGAATAGGTCGTTAATGAGAACTCGTATTTGGGATTTGAAACTTTCTTGTTATGTGTGGTGTGACCTCTAGAGGTACTGTAGCAATGAGAGATAACATTCCAGGAGCTAAGAGATTAGTTTAAATTCATGATGTGTGTTTACATTCTAGTGTAGCTATTGATTAGTGTATAAGTTGTGTGTTTACATTCTTTGCTGAGAGTTGCAAGTTTTCCCATAATATAGTCACTTAGTTACTTCATCAAGTTTAGTGTCAAGCTTGTGGAAAGAATCGTTMAGAKTCATTCCCTTGTACACTGGTTCTTRTGTGTGGGTAAGAATGCAGTGGCACCCTATAGTCTGTCCTGCTTTTTATGAGTTAAGCCTCTTAGATTAAGAATAGGGTTGGTTAATAGGGAACATCCTCCAGTTGATTAGTCTCATGATAGGTYAGTAACATAATTACATGGAGACTTGAGTGAATCCATAAAGTTGGTTGATAAAGACAACTGCTTGGGGAATTGTTCTTTTGGTTTTCGTTCATAAATAGATGATTTCTCTTTATGCATGGGATAGAATTTACATGATTAGATCTCTGGCTGATTGCTAAGTTTCAGTAATATTAGTTTGGTTTGAGCTTTTGCTTGATTGATAGATTGCCTAGTCCTCTTGGAGACTTGAGTGAATCCATAAAGTTGGTTGATAAAGACATCTGCTTGGGGAATTGTTCTTTTGGTTTTCGTTCATAAATAGATGATTGCTCTTTATGCATAGGATAKAATTTATATGATTAGATCTCTGGTTGATTTCTAAGTTTYAGTAATGTTAGTTTGGTTTGAGMTTTTGCTTGATTGATAGATTTCCTAGTCCTCTTGGAGACTTGAGTGAATCCATAAAGTTGGCTGATAAAGACATCTTCTTGGGGAATTGTTCTTTTGGTTTTCATTCATAAATAGATGATTGCTCTTTATGCATAGGATAGAATTTACATGATTATATCTCTGGTTGATTGCTAAGTTTCAGTAATGTTAGTTTGGTTTGATCCTTTTCTTGATTGATAGATTGCCTAGTCCTCTTTCTCTTGGAAAGACAAACTAGGGTACACTTCTGTCAGTTGCCTGCACAAACTGTGTCTGTAGTTCATCAGTTTACGAACCTGGTTGACAATTCATGTGGGAATTTATTACAACAATTAAATAGCACAACATTTTGGCGTCGTTGTTGGGGAGCCGCTAAAAGGTAAACAATAAGAAGTTAGTTTTGTTTCACAGTTTGATTGTTTTATTGAAGTGTTTTGTCCAAAATGGCTGCGGAAAGACAGTAAGATGATAGGTAAGAACCTGTACTACCACTATTGTGAGTCCTTCCAAACCCTATCTAGCATATGGTTAACACATGGTTAGGCCTAGGGATAGCAAGGGTAGATTTTTAAAAACTGATTTTCCAGAAAATTTATTTGGTGGCAATAAAACTCCTCCAATTAATCAGGCTGAAAGATATGCAGGAAGCTCACGGAGGGAGGGTTATACATCAAAGGTGGCTACTCTGCAATCTAAACAAACAGTGGAAAAGGTATAGGAAGAAGAGGGAGAATTCCAAGACCAACCAGCCAAAGGGCCACAGGTTGGGAAGCCAGACATCGATCCAGCATTAGAGCAGACTGTTAACCTTGAGCATATACATAAATTTCTCAAAACACCCCACAACGTGGTCATTTCGTAGGTGGAAACTTCTGTGGTGGGAGGAAATCGAAGATTACAAATAGGAGAGAACTTTACCCTTCATCAGAATCCAATATCTAAACCACCACTCTCACCAAGCCCAGAGGAATTTAGTCTATTTGGACACATGGCAGACGAAGAAGAAAGAAATAGGGAACCAGAAGGAGAATCTACCTTCAGATTCCCCATAGACTTAATGCCAAATGTAAGCATGAAAAATATTCCCCTGTCGGTCTTCCAAATTTCAGAGGTATGGTTACAGAGGATCCAGATGCTTTTCTCTTTGAATTTGACATTCTCTGCAGAAGCTCTAACTATGTCGATGATGCACAAAAATTAAAATTGTTTCGAGCAAACTTAAAAGACTCTACTCTAAGATGGTTTATGGGACTTGAAGACTATTATATCCGATCTTGGAAGACATGAAAAGTACTTTTCTTAAAAAATACCAAGATTACTATAGAACCCGAGACTCCCGCAATGACATCTTTAAGATGAAAAAATCAAAAGAAGAGAGTCTCGAAGACTACGTAGAAAGGTTTCTCTACAATCTTCAGAAAACCAAACAAAGTACTTTGAACAATGATACCATCCGGACGATCTTCCTTAAGGGAATACAAGAAGAATACATTGATTTGCTAAATCTAATGGGTGCAAGTGATATCTCTCAATTGCCATTTGCTACCATTTGCGATTTATGTAGGAGATATTCTAGGAATCGAGCAAAATCTGGTAAGGGAGTAAGGGATGTTTTTCCAAAAGTAACAAGATCTGTTGCAGGAGGTGGAGTATCAAGGATAGAATTAGGAAATTTATTGGAAAATTTTAAAATAGAGATTCTTGGTACTCTTATTTCTCAGTTAGATATGTTTCAAATTAAGAAAAAGCAAGAAGGAGAGAAAAATGTTGTATATGTTTTTTGTCCCCGCTGTCGAAAGAAGCATGCATCTAACGAATGTCCATTGGATAATGTGAAGGTTTTTGTAGTATGTGTGGAGGATCACGAGACAGAGAATTTCCCCTCACTACTCGGACTTAAAGCTATATATAAATAAAATAGGGAGGTGGTAGAACCTTCCTTTCAAGCCGTATTAAATAAACCATAGCAACCAAGAGCCCAAGGTATGTCCCAAGATCCTTTTTCATCATTGTTTGCACCCTATAATGCTTATCAACAACAATGGAATGCTCAAATTCCATGGAAAAACACTTGGCCACAACAACAAACTCAAACCCAACCTTGGCAACAAAATTGGAGAGGTAACCCTCAAGGGATGATGCCTCAACAACAGTTCCCAATGCCCTATCCTAATTATTCGCAATACCCCCCACCCATGCCATATGTGTATCCACCTACCCAAACAACAGTGGCACAATTACCTCAACTGAATGGAAGCCAAAACCCTCCCATACCAACACAAATGCCTGCATAGTTGGTACCAAATCCAAACAACAAAGTTGTGCAACCTACCTTTAATGTTGAAATGCAGCCTTTCCCGACTTACCCGATCACTCCTATGCCTATTCAAAATATACATTTGAGGTTTGTGAAAGTCGTTAAACCAAGATATTCCACGGTTGTCATTGAGGAAGAAGAAGAAACTCTTCGACAACCAACAAATGATAACCAACCCAGAAACATAGTTACTCCCTCCACTTAGACACAAACATCTACTATGACTATAGAACAACCACAAGCACCTAAACTTCCACCTTACCTAGAAAGGATGGCCATAGAAAAGCCAATAGTCCTCCCTAAATTCAACTTGGAAGCTGAGCTACAGAATGTTTATGTCAAAATCCCCCTGCTACAAGCTATAAAGGATATTCCTATTTACGCAAAAACTGTCAGGGAGTTATGCATTAAGAAACCTGGAAGAAAATGAAAATAACCCCTCACTATTCATGTGGCGAGTCAATTGGTCGAGCTAATGTCGGAGAAACCATTGGTGAAAAAGTATGGAGATCCCGAAAATCCCATAGTCACCACCCATAGGAAATACTTTAATTGATTTGGGGGCTGTAATAAATATCATGACTTTATTGACCATGGAAACACTGCAATTGCATACTCTCCGGCCCACACCTATGGTACTTGAACTTGTTGATAGATCCAGGATCAATCCTGTCGGGGTGCTAGATGATATTTTGGTAACTCTGAATCCTTGAATGTATCCCGTAGATTTCCTAGTTATCCAACCTAAAACCAGTAATGTAGGCCACCCTGTCATCCTTGGGAGACCATGGTTGGCCACAGCCGATGCTTTCATCAGATGTAGGTCGAGAGAGATGACCATATAAAATGGTTTGGCTATGAAGAAAATCACTTTTTACCCGCCTGCCAAACCAACACTGTCATATCCTTGGCAGATGTACGAAACTTGTGAAAATGAAGAAATGGAACCTCCTAAAGACCAGGGAATAAATTCTTCCGAAGATGCAGGAATTGAATCTCTAAAAATTTTGGAAATTGGAGATCATTCAGAAACAGAAATTTTACATCCCCTTATAACCCTCGAACAAGAAGGGGAATTGAAAAGCCAATCAGAAGATGATTGTTTGAACTTGTTTATTTCTGTTGTGGATTGTACTCAGTTTCCGGAAGTACTGTGAACTTATAATCATATTTTTCACGAAGATTTTCAGGAAAATTTCAATCCTACAGGAACCACATCTTTTCTTGTATCAACCATCAAAGAGACCACAGATCCCTATTGTGTAACTGTTGAAATCAGCCTAGGAAAAAATTTGAATATCAATGCCGACCTTAATCTTGAACAACAAAAATTATTAATCAGCCTATTACAAAAACACTTAGGTGAATTTGCCTGGGACTATAAAGACATGCCTGGCATCCACCCAGACACATGTACGCATCATATTTACCTTCAAGAGAATGCGAGACCTGTTAGACAACCACAACGTCGTATGAATTCTACTGTAAAGGATATAGTGAAAGAAGAATTACAAAAGTTGTTAGATGTTAACTTTATATATCATATATCTGATAGCAAGTGGGTCTCTCCACTTGTGGTT